>OMKY01208955.1:0-11170 GCA_900302395.1 Bregmaceros cantori
AAAAATGTGGGTGCGTGCATAGTGAAACTGACGATGCGCATATAAGGAGGAGGAGGAATAGGAGCCCACGCTCCGTAGACATAGCTAGAACGCGTCTGATTACAATGCCAAGGATAGAAATATAACAATTGCGGATGTAAACGCAGCATCCGACAAATGTCGACTCAGAACATACAACTGGTACGCTTTTCAAATAATCTCATGTAAAAATGCAGAATGCTTCTTACCGACTAGTCTCATCAGCCTAGAAGAAAAATTAAAAGCGTACCCGTACTCTCACCGGCATTCCACACACTGTTTACGCACTTTGTTTTATGCATGTATTTATTTCTATATATTTGAACTTAAATCGAGGAAACACTGATGAAGGGGGTGCCCACTTGATGACTCCTCTGTGGCATTCCTACTGCCATATCTTACACGCTGGCACATGAAGGACAATTCCATCTCGTCCTGTGTATCTTTAATCAATGTAGATACATCGGTGTACAAAATGTTTGTTATGTGATGTTTTTAATGTTTCTATGATCTATAGGTTTTTATGATCTGCGTCTGCATGGCAACAGGTAGTACACTTCACAATAAATTGACTTTGACTTGAAAGCCCACCGATAAGATTACTAGGCAGCACTTGTGAACGAATATTCATAAATCATTTCGCCAGAGGTGGCTATTGCACAGCTTGGCGGCGGTGGTGGTAGTATCTATCATCGCAGTCAGTTAGTACTGGTAACTAGTGGCTACCCACAAATTCTAGGATTAGGAAATATTATTGATCGTTGGACATTGAACATGTGAGTCGATATGATTTAAGTCTTAAGTGCAATACATCTAAGAAATTATTGTATCAACACACAAATGATTCAAATGGTTCGAGCCATGAGGAAACCGACATATACCCATCACTACTAGCACACTAGCAGCATAGCAGCACCGCCCCTCCTCCCCTCCCAAACCATGTTGTCTTCCTTGACACGTTCTGGTGTTTTCAGTTCCAACAGCTCCCTGTGTTACCAGCAACCTGCCAAGTGATCCCTGCACACACACCATGCACGGACTGCATCCTTGGGTGGACACTCACAATCTTGTCTGGAACAACATCTTGGACCTTTGCTACTCACCCCATTGACAGCACAGTGACTTGGCCAGCTTCGGACAGCAGTGTAGTGGTGCAACCTTTAATGGCATGGGCGGTCCGACTCTGAGAGACGCCCGGGGCGGGGGGGAAGGCAGAACTGTGCATGTGTACATGCGGAGCGGCACCACTATCTTCCAGACATCACACATCATCTGTGATCTGAGGATCTGCCGATCCAAGGACATACTCTACATTCCCATTAGCATGTAAACTACACTAAATGTTTACTTGAATCCAAGATGGCAAAATAAAACAAGACTATGTGCATGCCGGTCTCTGAGTGTATTCATTTTGTGCATTTTTTTTAAAAAAAAAGAACATATGTACCCATCTTTTTTTCCATCTTTTTTTCCGTTGGAGAAAAATTAAAACAAATTTTGGCTAGTAGGCTATAATAATATTATTATTATTATTATTATCACCATTATTATTATTATTATTATTATTACAGGACCGGTACTGTGATGCTACGCAAACCAGTGTTGAAGTCAGTCCAGGACAGCACATACACTTACCTCAAAACTAACACATCCTTCTAGCCTGCACTGCAGCATCTCCCCAAACACAGGAACCAATCACATTTGTCTTCCACACCGCTAGTTTTTCCCATCACGTTAGCCAGGCAATTTAAGCGAGCAGTATTGCTGATTGAAAAACAAAACAAAAACAACAACAACAAATAAACCCAAAATGCAACATGAGCGCTACATGACGAAAAAGTTAAAAAAAAAAAAAAAATGTTATGCCTAGAAAATGTATTTGTTATTCCAGGGGCATTCAGCAGGGGGAGCATCACTAGTCTAAATTGTATTCTGATGGAACCAAGCATTAGCTCAAAAAAACAGCATTTTGTGAAACCCGCTGTTTTGAGGGGTGAATGTCCCATGTTCCGAAATTCCTATGTTCAGAAAAGTTATGGGTTGTTTAAGGGTTTGGGTAGGTGTTAGGATTAGGGGTTAACCCCCAACCCTACTTTGACTAAACGCCCCATAACTTTTCTGCACATAGTGATTTCAGAACATTAGGTACAAACCCCTTTTAGGGGTAATGGAGTATGAACGTATACGTGGATTTGTAGAACATTTAATACATGTTTGCTTTCAGAACAATTAATACATGTTTGCTAGTTCGAGGACCATGGATTCCTCCGTCTTAACAACTTGAAATGTAGTCAATTTTGGTTCAGGTTAGCAAATACATGTACAACAATTAAGTTAATTACTTGGAGGCAAACTCATTACAATTAATTTATATGCTAATAGTTTGATGTTTTCCTTCATATTCATGTTTTTTTATCAATGGTGTTGAGCAATATTAATCATATTTTGGATTTTCAGAAATTATCCATACATGTCAAATTTGTGTAGACCAATAATTGGTGGTGTCAGCAAGAAACTGCTGACGATAACAATGCAATTGCTTCGCGATTAATAGATGATTGCATTAATGGTCGATTAACTATTTTTTCTTCTTTTTTTCTCTCTTCTTTCCAGTCCTCCATTGAAGGAGTTCTGTAGCCAATCCCAAATTACTGTCCTTGACTGGGAAATCAAGGTTGAAAGGTAGTTAGGTAAATAGCTGCTATATTCCTTAAATCTAAATCTAAAAGCGAAATCACTTTTGTGAAGCGCCTTGAGGCAGCTTCGGCTGTGATTTTGGCGCTATATAAAAACCTGTTGAGTTGAGTTAATCGACTAATCGTTGCAGACCTAATAGTAAGCACTGTTGATGAGTAGGCCATGAGGGAAGCCTCCATTAAAAGGACAGTGGAATTTCAAAGGCGGGCAGACAGTGATGAAGATGATGGACTGTGTTTGGAGATTGTACCTGAGGGGAATTGTGTCTTGTAGTTGTGTCGGCAATTAAAGTGTTGCTGGTGTTGATCCACACTCTGTGAATGGGCCTCGGCTATGATTTATTATTCCTTAACAGGATCAAAGCCAGCAAAGCTTGCTGATGTTTGTGTGTGTGTGTGTATGTGTGTGGGTGTTTGGCAACAGTGATGTTAGTAACTCATGTTTGAAACTATGTTTGAAGGTCCAGTAAATATTCTCCACAAATGATATCTGAACTTCTAAAGACTTGTAAAGATGACCTCTGGCTGTGTCCGAAATCGTTCCCGATCCCCTCCTACTGCACTCAACGTCCGAGATTTCGGGCAGTAGAGTTGGCGCCGTCAAAATTATTTTAACATTAGGGGACACGGTGGCAGAGTGGTTATAGAGCGATTTCGGACACAGCTTTTGTCTCTCTTTGTATAGAAATTCAAATGTTTGACATTCTAAATATACATTATGTCACAAGAGTGAGTACTTCCCTCACATTTCTGCAGATTGTATTATAACTTTGAATGGCCCTATTAAAAGTAACTAGAGTACTTGACTTAGTTACTTGTAAGATCTTTACCTTTAATCACAGTAGTTAGTAATCAAGAGTTCCCCCACTCGCATTCCGACTGACGCAGCTGCACGCACCTGCACAAGTATGCGCGCAATCATGCACGTGCATCTGAGCATTCGTGGACACGAAATTTGACCTCAATTTAAACATGAATGAACAAAAAGTATATAGGTCGTAGAAACGATCCGTATCAAGAATATAAAAGAAATATTCAAGTCCTCGTTATAGAGACCTCGCAAATCCCGCCACACACACATCAACACACACAGCGAAGCAGCCCGCTTTGATAAGCACACGTGTGTGTATGCCCCGCTGCTGGGCACGGTCGTGCGTGTGTACACCGTGGATGTACACGCGTGTAACATTTTCATACACAACCTCAAATTTTATAATGTAGATGCACGAAAATATTCGTTCTGTTTTCCGTTGTCTATACATGGGTGATGAAATTTGATCTCAAATAAAAACATAATTTTAATTTGATGTTTAGCCTATGTTTCTAGCACATGTTTTGCATGTATAATTTCCATATCAGAGCTTTCAAATCTAACTAGATCCTATCCCCCCAGCCTCCCCTACATCACATAGATTAATCTATTTTCTATCTGACAGCAGCAATGTAGCGAGGTTTGATGTGCGAGATATCAAAAGTCAACTTTTTGGATTTGCATAGAGCAGCTGGTGGTCGCTTGTATCTGTCAGTTAGAATATAATTTTAACCAACATTGCCATAGAGCCTTGCATGAAAAAAACAAAACTCAACTCGGCCACATGTCAGCTAGCACGTCGATTTTTCGCTCTCCCGGCCACTGGTTGCTCCTTGGTCATTCACAGTCTGACACACATTGTGCTGCTACTAAGGTGCATTCTCTATTCTTCTGAGAGCTGACCGTATACTTGAGAAGTGGCCATGTAATGTAAAACACCCGTTTTGAAATCCAATATGGCGGCATATGCAATGCAGATTGTTACCTTTGGACTTCTTGACCCAGAAAACATACATTCACACACCAAAATGAAAATGATAATTGCAAATGAAGTGTTCTTGGCGGCCATTTTTTTTTTAAGTTATTTTTTCCGCCGCCAGCGCCGTTTTTCCATCTTTATTGGATAGGATGAGTCAGAAACTGGGTTGAACAGATCGGGGGTAGACACTGCAGACAAGAACTCGCGACACTGCGGGCGCTGCGGTAGACACAGCGCCACTAACATGCTTGAGGTCGCGTTAAGTGCGGTGTCCATAACCACTCGGCCAACGCGGACCCTTGACGGCCATTTTGAATGTGGTATAGTCGACATATAAAAAAAAAAATCAATATCCAAAAAAATGTTTGTACAAGGTGTGCCAAATTTGGTGCTTGTATCACAACGTGCACAATCCTTTTGAATATTTGGGGTAAACCGGCAGACTACTACGAGTTATTGCAAATTCTTTACATTTCTGTGCGATTCTGGGAAAGCATGATTCTCTAATGTGACTCTACCTCTCCTTCTCACTGCTGGGTGGACAACAGCTCCCCCCCACACAGAACGAGAACTACATTAGTGCTAAAGCTAATGGACTTAGACTTTGAGCAGTCTGTTCCTCTGTCTCCGCCTCTGGTGTAGTCTCGCTTTACTGCTCTTTGATTAGAGCAGCATCTGTCTGCACACTACAAGAGGGACGCCTCTCGCTCTCTCTCTTGCTCCCCCTTACTTTTGCTCCCTCTCTCCGTATCTCTATTTCTCTCCCTACCTTCCTCTATCCGCCTCTCTCCCTCACCCTCTCTCCCCGTCTCCTTCCCTCTCAGCTCTATCTACCTCTCATTAGCACCCTCAGTCTCTCATTCCGTCTATCTCCCACCCTCCTTCTCCCTCTCTGTTTCTCTCCCTCCCTTCCTCCCCCTCTCTCCTCCTCTCACTCCTTCCTCATACCCCACTCTGTTTCTCTCTCCCTTCTCTCTCCTTCACTCTCTCTCTTCCATCCTCTCTCCGACTCTCACTCCTTCCGTCTCCCTTCCTCCCCACTCTCACTGTCCCCTCAGTCTCTCTCACTCCATCTATCTCCCTCTCTCCTCCTCCTCTCTCTCTCTCTCTCTCTTTGTCTGTCTGTCTCTCTTGCTGTCTGTCTGTCTATTGGAGATTCAATGTGTCTTAATTATAGAGTAACATTGTTTCTTTTTAGCTTCTGGGTAGATGGTGCAGAGATTAGAGGTTTCCGCATGCTCCTCGGCATCTTGTAGCGAGAACACATGATCAACGAAGAACTGAAAGCCAAAATAAAGCAAGCCACCTGGCCGTATCTACTAACCACAGTAAAAAATGGAACGGTGGACAGAAGAGAGGAAGGAACTCAAGGCAAAGTTTGGCACATCTCAGTTAAGTTTAGTTCAGGTAAAGGGGTAAAGGCGGCTATGAGCGGGGGGGCGGCACCCCACTGCTGCCTTTTCTTCTATTGATGCCTGCAAGACTGGGGGATGGGCAATCGGCGACCAGCAAACATGACCACTGGTGGCCACATTCCAGACCCACATCTCAGTGGGACCTGAAACCTGGTGTGGCATGGGCGATTTGTCCTCGTGGGGAAGCGATTTTCTGGGTGGATGTGCATATGAACTGTGCCGTGCTGGCCTTAAGTAAGCCTGTGGAGAAGGGGCGAGTTCAAGAGTGGCTGAGGACAGAGAGAGGCTGCAAAGTCTTCAGTGGCGCCCCAACAGTCAGCCAGACTGCGGGAGTGAGGATGATGATGACGATGTAGATGGTGCAGCCCAGCCCCACGTCAAGTTAAATGACCAAAAAAAACTCCAACGTTTTTTATTTTATTTTTCCTCTTTGTTATGCAACCCAGCATACCCAGATACTGCCTTCAGCAGCCCCCAGGTATTTTCAGTTTGAGACCCCCTGCTCTAGAATGATAAGTCAAGTTTAGATTTGTTCTTGGTGGAACGCTGCCTCCTTCACACTGAATGAATAAATGAATGAAAGTGTTTATTTGAACTGGAGATCAAAAACACACAGCATGGTTTGAAGCCATGAGACCAGGAAAAATGTCTATGACTAGAAATAACTGTAAGCATACAAATAAGGATTCATATCATATAACATGTTAAAAAGAAAAAGGAAGAATCTATTGCTGTACTCTATACAGATTGTGTTTGCACTATTGTGTAAACTGTTAGAACAACGTGCAGAATCCATTAAATTCTCCAAATGTATATCTGTACACAGATTATGTCATGTATTATGTAAAATATGTCAATATATCGCGTTCGAATCCCAGCCCGCCCTGGTGCTTTCTACGTGGAGTTTACATGTTCTCCTCATATCTGCGTTGATTTCCTCCAGGCACTCGGGTTCCCCCCACTCCCCAAAGGCATATTCTAGTTAACCTGTTCAAGCCAGCGCTCTTGGTCATTGGCTCAGAATCTGGAGTTGGCCCCCGGGTGCTGCACCGCGGTTGCTCACCGCTCCTGAAGGAACAAATTAATCATTCATGCATCGCATGACTAGATCATTTGGTCTGGATTAAGCAGGCTTGAAAAAAAAATGTCAAAAGAAAGTCCCAATCAAATGAAGTTATCAAATCGCAGTAGGAGTAACAAGTGGCATGGAGGCCCACGTCTCGATTGGAACTAGGCTCATCCTTAACGAGGCACTGATTAGACCGTCCGGATTTGGGCGACCACCTAATTCGCCTGGTTGGTCCAGACCCACCGAACGGTCCTGCCGCGAGTGATACGATTAGTTGGTTCTGGCTTGCCAAGCTAGGTTAAATGCAGATGGATTTCACTGTAGATGTATGTGTGACTTGATAATGTACATTTACAAACCTCCAATGAAGTATAACAGCCTGTTAAGGACTCCCATTGGCTTTCCACTATACACGGCCCAACCTAGCGTGTCAAAGGTGCCACGGTGTCAGTCATCTGCTTATCACAGAGTTTACATATCGACCGCCGGCGCAATTAAGAATTCACCCAGCCAGCTGGCGAGCCATCGGCTGAGCCCCGGCATTATTTTTTATTAATGATTTAATGGTGAACTTTGCATTGTGCTGACACCGGAGATGCACGGGGAAGGAGCGAGGCTATGAATTAAGCCTGCTCCAAATCCCTCTCCAAATCCCCTCGACCACGGCTGACCATCGGATCTGGAGTCCCTCCAGGCATACACCTGGGCCCACAACTCGACTGATGGGAAGTCCACTTGTTTTTAAAGGAGTTATTTCAGGTGAGTGGAATAACTCAAGTATCTATCTCAGTTGTGGCCAACCAGTTTGGAGACCAAGAGTCACATATCTGACTACTTATCTGGTTACATGCCTGCATTCCGAAGCCTCTACATTCTGAAATGAATTTTGACGTATCATTAGCCGTGATGTAAAGGGCAAATAAAAAAAAAACAATCTGCTTATTTTGTTAGGGTGCCTCCAAGATTACAGTAATCAGATTACAAAAAAAAAACAGTAACTCTAGTCTGCCTTACAACTCCATTTTAAATGGCCTGGGGGCCATAATGCCCTTGAAGGCATTGGCATATTATGGGCCTACTATGGAGGGAAGAAAGTGGTTCATAGTTGGGCAGAACACAGCACATATGTATTGTAATGTGAGTGTCCCCCTCTTGGAGGAGGGAATAGATGTGAACGAGATCGACAACAAGCTGAGCTCAACCCATTGCCAAGCTTTGTTCAGACTGTATTTATGGGGCGTGTTGGCGCATGCCAGGGCACCAACGATGCCCGCCCAGAATGCACTGCACTGCAGTCATTACAGTATCAAATGTATTGTAGTACAAATTATTGATTAATTGTTTGGTAAGAAAATCAAGTGATTAAATGTTTTCAATTTGATAAATTGGTTCTCGGTTGATCATTGACATCCCTAATTCAGAGAATAATAAATTCACCCCAAATCATCAATTCCATGTGTGCGACTCAACTAGAAGGGTTGGAGTTGTGTTATTTGATGTTGCAAAACTAAACAAGTAACTAATTACAAAAATAGTGTCGATTTTCCAAGTACTTTGTACATTTAGAAGTATTTATTTCCCTAACAATGTTATACTTACCCAGTACACTTTTAGCATAGATATCAAGGCTTTCTACTCCTTACATCTCCAATAGTCTTGTTACTTTTTATATATAGAGTTCATTTTTGAAAATGGATTTGAAAGATGCAAGCAAAAATACATTGAGTCAAATACTTTTGAATACATTCCAGAGCGTGTGTTTGTTTTTCAAGTTATTTTTTGAGGAGCCTGTATTTTTTTACTTTAGGAGATATTTTGTCCAGTACTCCATACTCTTACCCAAGTTGAATTATTGACAAATGTATTTTACTTTTACCCCACATCTGGGTACTTTTGCCTTCTCTTTTTTATTGATGAAAGTGGGACAATAAACTGTTTTATCCCAGAAACCACACACTCCCATCCCACATGTCCATGCCAGCTTGTTTCTGACCAACCCATCACTGGCATCCACCAGAGCTGCAAGGCTGCATCTGTTGCACTTTCCTAACCCGGCCCGGCCCACTCCTCGCTATAATCCTGCATAATAGAAACGCAAGAATGTCACCTTGCATTACTGAGCCTGCTGATATCACAGCGCGTTCACAACGAGAGCGAAAAGAAAAGAGAGACAGAAGAAGGGACAAGGGGGCATTGGCAGGAGAGCGGGGCGTAGACAGAGGAAGAGACAGTGAAAAAAAGAGAGAGAGAAGGAGTGCGTGACGGAAGCAAAAAAGTAAATTAGTGCCAGGCCCCGAGATGGCGTTTAATTAGATGAGAGGATTTAAATTGCTACGCGTCAAACACTACGGATCTTCCCGTAACCAAAGAGGAATCGGCGGGCTGGCAGCCAGCTACTATGGCACATCAGAAACCCCCACATCCCCACCACCCCCCGCATCCCGGAGCGACGGGGGTCGATAAGTCAGAACGCCGTCCCCTTAATTAATGATGACCACTCCTACTAGCCGCCACCTGGACTGCATTCTAAAAGGCCCGCCGGGCAGAAAGTGGCGAATCGGCACCATTGGATTTGGAGTTTATCTCTGAGGCGATTAAAAAGGGAGAACCAAAGTTTCTGTTGTACGCCTGAAGGTCTGGACAGAAAAGTCGAACAGACACAAGGGCATTTCACTTGGTGTTAACATTTTCTCCACTGATATAGATTAATATTAAGATTCCCTCTGGTGTACCCACCAAAAGTGTAAAAAATATCCAAAAATGTTGGAGAGGGGCTCTTCAGCTACACCACCAATCTGCTGATTAACCCCATGCTATACCCGTACCCAGCCACTCAGAAAAGTTTTCTTAAAAAAATGTCATAAACCCTATCACCCATATCCGTGGGGCAGAACAACACCAAAATATATCATGAAAAAAACATTCAGCCTAACTTCTATGGCAATTTTTATGCATAGAGTTTAGAGTGCAAAACCATGAGACAAAAATGTATGTGATTGCATCATCAGTGGTTCCAAAGTGGCATCTACGGACGTTTCGACCATAAAACAGCCAACCCCCGCTGTTCTGTTAGGTCTTGACATCGCAGAAGCAATTGCTATCAATGTAACCTTGTGAACCAATAACTAAAGGCTGTACAGACGATAATGGTATTTATAAGATATTTAAAGACACTCATACCATGGATTGCCAGCGGTGCGGTAACTTCATTGCAATATTTATTCGGGTAATGAAAATTGGCAAATTTAAGCGGCAAACATTAGGATACGAAATACAGTATGATGGATTTTAATGTCTTGAGTCTGTGATGATGTACGTTGGGTGACAAGTGTTTTATGGCCGTAGCGTGAATAAATTAGTCTCGTCTGTAGCAGTTAAGCCTGATCCCAGTAACCATACTCTTCCTAAGCCTGCTCGGGAGCAGGCTAGCCTTAGCACACCTGTTGCCACGGTGATAGAGTGGCTTTCGGCGCTAGCCCCATTGTTGGTACCCGATTGAGGCACCAAAGCCTGGATTAAGACCAGATTATAGCTAACATCCTTTGATGGTACAGGGCCCGTGATAAACCACTGATGGTACTAGATTATCCCATACTCCCATGGTGCACTGCAAGATCATTCTTCTTCTGCAGTACTCCTGCGTTGTATGGTGAGGCGTTGTTCAATGTGAAATATCTTCTTCTCTTCTTTTTTTTAAATACATATATATATATTTTTTTTTTTTTTTTCTGTTTCTTGTGACATTCCACACAGTGACACATGCATAGACTTTCACATGGGTACAAACAGCCACACAGCTAACAAAACAGGGTTGCATACATATATAGACAGCGGCATAAACAGAGATGCACACACTCCCATGAGCAGAAACGCATACTTAGGCATCCACACACACAGATATACATACTTCATATTCAAACAAACAAAAGCAAAGGCTTACACACGAACACACACACACACACACATAAACCTATAGACGCCTTCATTTTCAAACAAACACAGCTGCGTGAACATACACAGAGCCATACATAAACAACCACGTATACACACGCGCACACACACACACTACACACACACACAGACATATAACACACTATGGCAGTAGCACTGTTTGTCTGCCACACACACGCACACTCATCCAAATACTTACGCACACACATATGCGCCAATATATAGTCATCC
>OMKY01208956.1:0-22146 GCA_900302395.1 Bregmaceros cantori
ACGACATATATGGTTAATTATATATGTCATAAGTGTTAACTATGAACATACTTCGACTGTTAACAATTTCAAGGTAGCTGAGAGAACGAGTGCAAGTGATATAACTTGATCATGGACATAAAACCTGGCAGGACTTTTACTTTAGACTGAACCTTTATACTATTGTGGACATATGTTTAACGCCATAATTATTCTGTGTGCTTCTTGTCTGTCTTTTATGTACCTTGTGATTACTTTTGCTTCACTTTCTTCTCATCAGATCCACATTGGTGGTGGGCTGTGGATCCACCTCGATCAATGGAAAATAATAAAGGGCAACAAAAGGGACTCTCTGTTCGTCAAGGAATTGGCGACGGCAATTTGGGGCACGTCCACTCTCGCCCAAAGATCTTTGGGAGGCAAAAGTTGCCCAACCAAAAAAGGACCCCCAAAGGCCCCTCTCACGCCAAACAAGCTTTGTGTCTTGAAAGGTAAATAATAATGTATATTTTCATCCATATGGAATCCATTCCTAAAGCCAAATTGTAAAAACTATTTTGCTTCAGCAATAATGTAAAGCCATGATTGAAAATGCAGCCAAAAATGTCAATTCTACACACACACAGACAAACTTGTCTGTGACAACTTGTCTGTGTGTGTGTGTGTTGTGTTTTATGGATTTGGAAATTGCATGATTATACATTCAAATTCTCCCTTTGACATTGTCTTGCTTGTTCCCTGCTCTTCTCTCTCCTTACTATCAAGCCTTTTGAGTGTGAACTATAACTGCTGGATGAACAAAATTTCCCTTTTAGTAAAGTAAAGTAAAGTATTGTGATTATTTTAGCACACAAGAGCACGTTTTAAATACTCATCATGCTTTTGAATTTGTAACTATACTTCTAATTTTACTTATTCTTCATTTGAAAATGGTTGAACATGGACAATCAAGCATAGCTCTTTTCCCCATCCTATTTAGACAGGGACTGTGATCGTTGTTGAATCTACATACTGTTTTAAAGTTTCTCTATTGCTCTCTCGTTTCAGAGTGCTTCAAGGACTGGCTGCTCGGGGGCAACTTGGCAGCGGAGGAGGTCGAGAAGCGCCAGGGCAAGGCGGGGCGCTATTTAACAGAAAAAATCATGAACCTCAATAGAAAAGCAAAAACATAATTCCCCATCCTTTGTCCCTGTTGTTGTTGTTTTAGTGCAGACGAAGTTAATGTTATAATATAAATGTTCAAAAATAAAAAGATTGTGTTTTCTTTTCTTTATGTTGATTGTTGTCGTTAAAATATTTATTATATATTTGCTTTGGAGGTCTGTTTTCCTTTCCCCTCTAGTTTCTGTAGCATCAACATGTGTTCCAGTGCGCCAGTGACTAATAAGAATGATAAAATTCAACCGAATCTGGGATTAAAGGTACTATCTTTCTTTTTAGGCACAACTTTTGCAGTAACAGTGTTTGCCATGAAGTGGAGCCAATCATTGTTTGAATGGTAATTGTACAATAAATGAAAACGCTGAAATTGAAATGTAAAAAAATAATGTAAAAATACAAAAATATAGTATCAACCAGCTACCAGTTGCTGGTCGACTAGCAACCAGCTTAGCCTTGAGCTATGGTTGGTATTTTGGCTGGTAGCTAGGTTTTTGACAGCTGGTTGCTGGTAGCTGGTTGACCATCAGCTGTCAAAAACCTAGCTACCAGCTCAAGCTGGATGTTTCACTAGGGAAATGCGCCTTTTGTGACCCAGTGTATGTCTCTGGGCACACAGCCCATGGGACGAACAACTGGAAATCGAACTAATCAACACACGGATATTGGAGGTGGAGGCACCCGAGGCAGCACAGCCTGTGGTGGGATTGGACAATCCCCAGCATGTACAATCCCACTCAGCTACTGTGTAGGAGTTTAACACGTGCAACTTTTGTGTCTCTCGATGACTGCTTTATTCAAACGACCACAATCTTCTATGTGGGGTGTAGCCGTATTTTTGCTTGCCCACACGCGTACAGCCGTACACACATACACAGGCTTCAATCTCTCACACACACACACACGTGTGAGCGTGTATTAACAAGGTTAAACAAATTCAGAATTCAAGAGATTTTGGTGTTTCGCCACAGTAGGTAACTCGCAGTGGAATTATTACTTCGCGAATCACTGACATCGCGCATTCACACGTCAAATGAAACTCAGACGTCCTCCGCAATTATTCCGAATTACCAGGGGTCCATAGGTGATAAAAGTCCAGTGTGAATTGGGCTAAACATGAAGTAGGTATTCAACATTTTTCTGAAACAATTTTATGAATGTGGAGGGGAGAATTAATTATAAGAATGAGTCCTAAATTAATTTCTAATGTATTAATTTAATTATTGTATGAATTAGTAATTGTTTCGCACTTTGAATAGTCACAGTAGAAGTGATGGCAGTCAGTATATTATACAAGTATATAAGTATTATTTATACTTATAATTTTGGGCCTCTCTTTCAAGGGGGGTGGTGATGAATTTAATTGAAGGCTGATGAATATTAATGTGGCACCGCATGGTGATTGGATAGTAGAATTCTGACCTTGTCCTCTTACTCTAGGCATTAACTACAACATAATGATTTTTAAATAAAACTCAAGCCAGACCTTCCCTTGTGAGGTCACAGAGCATATATTAAGTTAGGCAAATGTGGAAGAGGAGGCCAGATTTAAATACAGACCCCGTTGAATATGCACACTGGAATACTAAGTTGGTTCAGTTATATGGAGCATCGCTGAACATAAACTGTATGCCTTAAACCTTTTTAAAATAATAGTTGGTTGCGCTGGCTAAAGTCAAGGATGAACTAGATTATAGTCAGATTGCCCGTCTATCTTCATACTGGAAAAAAAAAGAAATCTTGACTTGCATTGAGGACAATGGCAATAGATAGGATTTTGAGAATACTTCATTAATAAAAAAAAAAAAAATGTATGTGCAAGCGCCATTTTTCATATTCATTGACAGGCTTAGTGTGAGGACTAGAAAGTAGACCTGCAGCATACATATACCGAAGACGGAAATCGATCTCACGACGCTCTGATTATATATCTTTTCTCCGTATGCCTTATGCGTACCACATCCATTAAGAGTGGCTCCTTATCAATGAAATGTATTACCTCCAGAATGTCCGACTCCATTCTGAAGTAGTCGCATTGTGGAAGAATAGTACATTAGCAACAACAACATACTATTCTTCCGCAATGCGACTACTACTAGTATCTTCAGGGTGGAGTGGGAGATGTAATATACAATTTTTGTACATAGTACTCCTTTATATTAAAAGGACATCCAAGCTAACATCGCTGCACATATCTATAAGTCCTTCTCCAACGGCTCCCTGCTGCGGCTGAACACCACTGCTTTAATAAATTATTCACAATTTTTAGTCCCTGTCTCTTATTTTGTTTGGGAAGGTTTGCCATAAGATCTCAATCATCAAGAATATGATGAATACGACACACACACATACACACATACCTGGTGGCTTTATTAGGTGCCTAATTACTGCACAGGACTGTGTGCATGGCCATGACACCAATATGGTGCTATCTGACGCTTCAAAGATAGTGAATGAACCAACTCCTAAAGGCTGCACACAAGCTGAGGTTAATCATGAGGTAGAAAGTTGTGATCTTGTGCTAGGGTACTCCACGTTGTATGTTAAGAAGTATTTTTTTCTGTAGTTACTTTTTACTTGTACTCAGAATATTTTTAACAAAAATATTGGTACTTCTATTCCTTACTGTTCCCAAAACAGGCTCGTTGCTTTTTTATTTTTTATTTTATTTTTATTTTTCCTACCCCACCGTTGGGTGGGGTAGGATAATATGTATAATATGAATGAGTCAGTATTGGGTGCTAATGAGTATATGAGTATATTCCCAGTTGATCAGTTAAAAAGTTGTCTTTAGTCTCTGGTGGGCACTAGATATAATCTCCAAAAAAACGATCCGCTAGGTTAATAGTAATTTATTACATACAACAACATTGACAAACTAACATTGAAAGTGAATTTTCCATACAAATTGATTTTTAGTGCTTTGTACTTTATATTTTCAAAAATACTATTGAGTACATTTCTCAGCCTGTACTCTTTACTTTACTCAAGTAGATATTTGGATCAGTACTTTGTAGTCTTCGTCTAAGTTGTTTTTTTTATTCTATTGTATTTTACTCTTACTCAAGTGAGAAATCTGTGTACTTTTGCCATCTCTGGCAACCACTAGTAATCACACCCATCACCCAAACCCAAACGTTTGTGTTTCTGTGTCTGCACATCTGTGTGCGCAAACTCATTTAATGGTGTTTGCAAGCCTTTGTAAATGCCATGACTGTGTGTTTTTGGTGTGTATGTGTGTGCCAGTGTGTTGCACAGACATGTGTGCATGCTTGTTTGTTTGCTGTGTGTGTGTGTTTTGTGTGTGTCGGTGTCTGTGTGGTGCACAGACACACGTGTGCGTGCTTGTTTGCCACGACGATCCCATACAGCTGATTATCAATCTACGGCTGGAGCACCACAGCTTATTACTGCTGCCAATGCAAGCACCGAGGTCCGTGACACCAATCTCTGAGGGCCGCTGTGGTTAGGCTGAGCGGAGGGAGGGATCTCGGATTGATTACGATCGGCGGCAGATTAATTACTCATCAAATTATCGCCGCCGCCGGTGCGCCGACCGTGATTGAAAGAGACATACGGAATTTGGTGCAGTCGCCGCGGAAACTGCTGGTCACGCGCCTTGCGGTGGCGACATTAGGTGGTGAACGCGCAGAGGCGCCTGCGTTTCAGTGCTAATCAGTGAGGAGGATAAAAATCTGCCGCCGCGCACTCTTATTTTCTCGTCAGACAATCGGATGGTGACAGCACCATTATGCACATGCTGCAGAGTTGTGCGATTGTCCACTCACGCCCACCGCAACCGTGATGGCCATAGCTCGTGTTTTGATGTTTTGATGGTTGCCTTGGTGACATTGACTGATGGAAACCTAATAGATGCTGGCTGGATAAACTCTAATAGATAGATGCACTCACACTGTTAAAGCGAAAAACCATGTAGAAGTCAAGGTCAATAAAATTACCAATAAAATGCTACTGTAAATAAAAGTTATGAAAATGTGGTTTTGCGTCGTGTCAAGTTGTATAAATAGGCCGGGGGTTACTGAAGGGAGGGGTTTGGGGTGGGGCGGGGGCAGTCCAGCATCTGCTCCGGCCCATGGACCATTGGTTTTCTGACAATGTGGCCCTCTGACCAAAGTAGTCGAATAGCCCTGCACTACACGGCAGAGATGTGACCAAGTCCCACTTTCAAGTCTCAAGTCCTTCTTGGGCAAGTCAAGTCCTAAGTCACCTATACGATTATATATTTGACTGTTACTCTGTTAAATATGAATAAATCTACTGTAATATATAGAATGGTCTCCGGCCCACCTTTATGACTTCAAGCATGTTGTTCTATATTGATCAGTCAAAATCAACATTAGTTTTTCTATCTGTGCTTTGTGAACTTTGCTTTGTGAAGCATATTCATGCGCCGGAAGCTTGAACTTAAGTGCCCAACGTCAAGCATAACTGCGGATACCATTTTGTTTAAATAAAGGATGGAGGCCTTGGTGACATGCCTTTGTCTTCAGAAAGTTGAACGCATTGGTGCGGAACAGCGAACACTTCTGTGTATCCGATTATGCGACGCAGATGTGTATCTTAATTTGATGCAGAAAACGATGTCACCCTTGGATGAATCTTCTTGCACTCGCTCTGTGGTGGCCTCAGGCGACATCACATCATGGCATGGATGTGGATAAGCATGGCAGAAAAAATAAATACAAAATAAGAGAATGATTATAAATAATGGCTACGTCACAAAGAAATGCTATGTGTATATTGAACAAAGATGGGCAGTAATGCATTACATTTACTCCGTTACAATTCATTAGTATATTTTTTTTTTACTTTTGGAGTACATTTTTCACAAGTTACTTTCTACTTTTACTCGAGTAAATTTGAGGTGGAAAAAAATACTACTCGTTACATTAACTTGGCCTTTAGCGACACCCAATGAGAACTGTTGGCACATATGTTGGTGTCATTTCTCACATATCTCTCTTTCTCTCCCTCAGGCACTCTCTCCCTCTCCATGTTCTAATAAAAAAACAGTCCTTTTGCTAATTAAGTAACATTTTTGTGGAGTACTTTTTTACTTTTACTTGAGTAACTATTTGGATGACCACTTTAGACTTGAGTAATATTTTGCTGAGGTAACAATACTTTTACTTTAGTTATTTTTTGGCTACTTTCACTCCGACTAGATGGTCCACTGGGTCTGGACCAACAAATCAGGTTGCCGCCCAAATTCGTGCAGTCCAGTCAGCGCCCCTCTACGGCGTTGTTTGAATCGATATGGTCTCCATGCCACTTGTTACGCCCAATGCGCTATGATTTCAAAACATCATTTGATTGACACTTTTTTGATCGATTTCAGAGGGCAGCATGCACACTTCAAATTGTTGCAAAGCAACCGCCTCAAAGGGTTATTGAACCCACAGCTCAAAACCATGGGAGAGACACTGGCTGTGTCCGAAATCGCTCCCTATCCCCCATACGGTGCACTATATGGGGCGCACGCCATTTTGTAGGGGTGTCCGAATTCTCCATGTACCCTATGTAGTGAACTGAAAGTATCCCACAATGCACCGCAAAAAGGAGTGAGCATTGGATGCACCATAGACGGAGCAATATAACACATAATGCCTTGTGAGACGTTTAAAAAATTACATAAACATAAAAAATGCAGCGGGAGTCAATAGCGACTGACTGCGGCAAATAGTTATAAATGTAAATACTTTAGACTTTTTCTGATGATTGCAATTATATATATTATAATAATTTTGACGGCGCCGACTCTAAATCTCGAAATCTTGGCCGTTGCTGTTGAGTGCACTATAAGTGAGTGCACTACATGGGGAGTGTACGCTGTCACTGATAGTACTCAAAAATCAGGTCACACTTCACGGTGGCCGGTCAGCTTGCATAGCAAGTGCAATATGCGTTATTTCCGGAGTGGACAAGCGATAAGTAGGTCACCATTCCTACACAATTTCCTGCCCTCTTTCTATCGTTTCCTGCTTTGTCCTTCTCCCTTTTGCCTCCATTTTACTCTCACTTAGGGGTTCTTGTTCGTCTACCGCATGACATGCTGTGGACCCACCCCCGCCTCCCTCTCTCTCACTCTCTCTACTTTGTCCGCCGCTTCTAGTGTCCAGAGTGATTCGTGGTCAAGGCTCAAGGTTGACAGTTTCCCGAGGCGTGGGCTAATTATTGCCTGGTCGTTCCATTAACCTAGCATGCTATTGATTTAGTGCTGCTTCCCGTCACAGAGCAGGGCCTTGCAGTGGGAGGCGACAGTGACAGGTGGCATTGTGGTGGATGTGAGAAACAGGTTAGAATCTTTTATTTTTTTTATATTTTAAACTATGTTTGCAGTCTTCACTTGTTATTGGTTAGTATTTTGTATACATTTTTTAAAACTTTTACCTGCGCCGGGGCTGCGCCATGAAGCAGGTTATGTTTTTGGTCACGTTGGTTGGTTTGTCTGCCCCTGAAAATAACTGAAAATGCACGGATCTGGGTGAAATTTTGTACAATTGTTGGAAATGACACACGGAACAATTGATTATATTTTGGTGCATTTCTGTAGCCAATCAGTAACATAATTTAACCATACTTAATCACTAACTTACCAATAGGTCGCTGGGCACTTACCGCGGTCACGTGATCAGACCTCCGGGTCGCTGGGGCAGAGTAGTTGGTTCGTGCTGAGCATGTTTGCCGGTGGCGTCAATCGCAATCGCGCTACTCTATGAGCACTTGCATTGATAATGGGTTGCCACACATACTGCTATCTCGAGGCACTTCACAAAAGTGATTTTGTTTTTAGATTTAGATTTAAGAAATATAGCAGCTATTTACCTAACTACCTTTCAACCTCGATTGCCCAGTTAAGGACAGTCATTTGGGATTGGTTACAGAACTCCTTTAACGGAAGACTGGAAAGAAGAAAGGAGACTTTCAATCAATCTCAATCTCGGCCTAGTTGAAAAAGCACCTACAGTTTTTGATTGATTGATTAGAACTGCTGCGGCTGTGAAATAATTTGTTGAAATAGACTTAAAGCTTTTAAAATTTTGTTTTTGGTAAGCAATATTTACTCAGAGTAATGGTAAACCTTGTAGTCAAGGTAGGGCGCGGGCCCCTGTATCTGTATCTTAAAACAGCTTTATACAATCTGAAATTACTAATTCCAGACACATGGCAAACTTTTTTCTCTTCCAGACATACGGACACACGCACGAGTGCACATCACTGAAATCAACAGCCACCTCATGAAGCAAATAATCCCGGCTAACGTCGTTCATTTGTCATCGGAGCAAGGAACGACCGTAGAATAAGCTGTAAGACCGCTCTGCGTCATTGGCGCTGACACCGAGATGTACCAGCGTTTCTCCCAGCACACGACCCGCGTCCAAATTAACAGTGCCGCCGGCCACACAGCCGTTGCCACGCCACCAGAGCCGCGGCGCTCGCCTCTCGTAAAGCGTTAAATACATAAATCGGACTTTTAAATGAACACACACACCACTTGTCACGGGCGGTTTGCAGGGCAATTCGTCTCGTGGTTTGCGGTGTGACTCTGTTATGCTGTCAAATTGGCGAGTAATCCATCGCCCGTGTCCTTGTTGTCGCCGCTAAGGTCGTCTCTGATTGGCTGGGAGCTGGGCGGGTGGTCAGACAGTTTGGCCTACCTTAGCGGCAGGGATGATGGATGAGAGGGTGATGGTATCGTTGATCTGGCTGCCGCACTGCTGACAAGCCCCCGTCAACGCACAATGTTGAACACTGTTTTCAGTGGTGCACTTTAAATATGCTCTTTCATATTTCTCTCTCTTCAGTCTTCTTCTTTGTTAAGCAGTGAAAAATACTTTACATTTGTGTAAAGAGAATGAAGTCTTATTCAGACATAAAAGCTGAAGAAATATACGATGTAAGTTTACCATACATGAACAATCATCTTCCAAACATTACTGAATTATTACCTACGCCACGAAGCAGGTTATGTTTTTGGTTGCGTTGTGTTGTCCCCAGGATAACTGAAAAAGTTGTGCACGGATCTGCATTCAATTTTGGAGAGTTGTTGGAATTGACCATTCGAAGAGGTAATTAAATTTTGGCGCAGTTCTGTAGCCTATAAATAACAATCATACTTAATCACCAATTTACCGACTGGGCATTTACTGTGGTCACGTGACCAGACTTCTGGGTCGCAGTGTCCGCTGGGAAATTCTAATTGGCCTGTTTGCCGGTGGTGTCAATCGGAATCGCGCTGTTCTACAAGCACTTGCATTGATAATGGCTTGCCACACATATTGCTAGCACTAAAAGTACTATTTTTTTGTATCACTACGGCGCAGGTTTGTAATCTCTGAGTGCTTTTAGTTGTTGATTCTATTTGAATGCCATAGAATGTGCTTTTCTTGATGCACATTCATTAAGTTTCCTAATGTGCAGCTTTGAATATGAAGGCTAATGGTGACATAGGTGGAATATTACACCTTCATATATTTTTCATGCCAAGCTCCACAATTAAATACGCTTGTCCTTGGTCTCACCTGCTTTTAGATATTGGAGCTCGTGTTTTGAGCAGACTCACAGCCTCCTTTCTTCTTTCCTTTTTTTTTCAGCCCAAGCGACATTTTCTTATTTTTTGTATTGACAATAGCCCCGTTCACACTTTTTTGGATCCCCTTGGTCGCGGACCGGGCTTTGGCCCGGACCCCGGGTGGGCGTTACAGACGGGAGGGCAGCCGCCGGAGAGCCGCGCAACCACAACTGGGGATGGCGAAAGCTTCCAGCCTCAGAGTTCGACAAATCGCGAGTCGGTGCGCGGATCCGATTGTCATTGTCAAGGACCAGAGTATTCACAGCGGCCAGCGCACACTGCTACACGTGTAATGTTAACATGCCGAGCGGAGGAGGGGGAATGCACACGGTCTGTCGTGACTCGTGACGCCCAGAGGCCCCGCACCGGACACGGTAGTGGGGGGATCTCCTCCCGTGCAAAAATGTTCAAATCTTTTTTCATTTACGTGTAACACACTGGCACTGGTGCATTTCAATGGGAATATGGGAGGACCCTGAAGCGAAGACAAAACGCCCGAACAGGCGCTTTCTCGTGTAATAGTTACACACAAACACAAAAATGTACACATACTATTTCGAGTTTATATGGCATGTAAATAGTTTGACACAGTCCCACATTTATAAGTAAGGGGCGGCTATGCGTATACGCAACGTCAACGGAATATTTCTTGCAATAGAAAGACGTAGAATAATATGTCACAAATTCCACAATTTCAAAACGAACCGAAATATGGGAGGACCTCAAAATGCCCACTTTAGGCAAATATTGTGAAGCAACCACAAAAGGACCAGAATAGTTTTAAATGGTCCACTATTATTTCCCAAGCCTATTTTAAACGAAGAAACCCTTTTAAAACATGTTTTTTCATGTCACCACTTAAGTAATGTGAAGACCTATTAATCAAATATATCAAATAATTGTGTGTCTATGTTAAAATATGAGAAATTTGTTGAACTGCGCCCATCGTCCGCGGACCGCCCATCTGGAGCCAGAGCGACCACATCGTCCGCGGAGCCTCCAGCGCCGCCAGCTGCTCCCAATCAACGATCGGCCGCCCGCCTCCTTATAAGACCACGTCTGACCCTGGAGAGGCGCAGCCACAATACCTCATAACAGGTAACCACGACCTGACAGAGCACGTCACTCGCCAATACCTAGACGAGATCGAATCCAATTTGATAATCCTTCGGATTGATCACTTACTTGGTCTCTCTCCTGTGTCCAGTGTACCACTGGGACTCCTCTCCTCGCGCCCGATCCCGATGGACCAGGACCAGATAAGCATACCCGATGACTCCGACCGCATGGACGAGTCATGATATGATTTCCTGTATTTGTTTGTGTTCTCTCGTTTGGTCCCCGAGACCTTAAACTAACATATAAATCAATAAAGGGTTGTTAAACCCTCTGTTTTGTCTCTCTCTGGGAAAACTAAAATATTCCAATATTGCCCTGTGACAGTCGATAGTGAAGACTGAAGACAGTCCTGTCAGTGTCCTGATTTAGTAGCTATGTACACTCCAAAAATAAATAATAACTAAATTATATAAATAAAATGTTTTATGCTTTTTAAATTTATGACATTCGTAACTATGGGCACTTTGATATTGCAAACCTGTGCCGTAGTGGTACAGAAAATAGTACTTTTCGTGCTAGCAGTATGTGTGGCAACCGATTATCAAAACAAGTGCTCCTAGAGTAGCGTGATTGCGATTGACGCCACCGGCGAACATGCCAACTACATTTCCCAGCCTCCCCCGCGAAGTCTGGTCACGTGACTGCGGTAAGCTTCCAGCGATCTATCGGTAAGCTGGTGATTAAGTATGATTATGTTACTTATAGGCTATAGAAATGCACCAAAATTTAATAATTTCTTCCGTTTGTCATTTGCAACAACTCTACAAAATTTTATCCAGATCCGTGCTCAACTTTTTCAGTTATCCTGGTGACAGACAGATAGATAGACAAACCAACGCGACCAAAGACATAACCTGCTTCCGCGGCACAGCCAATGCCTAAGTCCAGTTTTTCTTCATGCAGACTCCGGGCCACTCACTGCCAATGTATCCTGCGGATGTCCTCATCCCGTCCCTCATGGGAGGGTTTCCCCAATATGATGTGTTTTTCGCCAACAAGATGGCACAATGATGTGCTATTCACCAATGAGCTGGCAAAACAAGATTTCCTCCAGCTATGTATTACTAAGTGAACAACTTCCAGACATTGACTACAATGCTACTACCACTACAAAACGTATTATTAGTAATATTTTGTGTTTGCTTGAATTATCCAGTCCACTAGAAAAGAGATGGGGATTCCCATGACTAATTCACTGATCCCAAAAACCTTTTGTTTTATTTAGCAAGCTGTGCTGGTCACCGTCTAATGCCCGTCTTGGGAGTGTGGCGACGGTGTGAAGCTAGTCTTAAAATTGATTACCACTCATTATCAGCAATTATTTTCTCCAACGAGTAGGGAGGAAGAGCTTTGTGGCGGCTGTTGTTTAAAAATATTTTCAGTGCAAAATATCGCTGGTTAATGTGGTGATGGTGTTGAATAATAAATACACCTGAGAGCTTGGGTATTTCTGTAAGCAGTGGTCATTCTAATAATAAATCCTGATTATTCAAGACACATTTTTCAATGGTGTATAGACGAGTTCGGGTGGTACTTCCGGTTAGGCTGAACGTCTAGGTCTATCCTGTACGTAACTTCCGGTTCCATTTATTCCGACATGGGTAGAGAGAGAGGGGGAGGGAGGGATAAAGAGAGGGGAGAGAGAGGGAGGGGGGAGAAGGGAGACAGAGAGAGAGAAGGGAGAGAGAGAGGGGAGGGGTAGAGAGAGGAGGGGGAGAGAGGAAGGGGAAGGGAGGGGAGAGAGAGGAAAGGGGAGAGAGGGATGGAGGCAGGGAGAGGGAAGCAGAGAGGGCGAGAAAGAGAGGGGGGAGAGAGAGAGAGAGAGGGGGAGAGAACTTAGAGAAGTATTCAAAAGCGCCGACAGGTGCAGGTTTCAGAAAAGCCGCAATATCTCCTCTTCAATGTGAAACTAGGTGATTTTTTTTCGGACACCTGCCTAGGTTTCGCGTAGGATTGCGAGCTGATGGATGAACATAGAGACACACGGTTTCAGCGACTTACAGATTAAAGTCTGGCCTTTCAAACGAGCCATAGCATGTTACAGTTGCCCTGTCACATAATATGCTGTGACCTTACAAATAATGTCAAAAATGACCGAAATGTCTGGGAGTTTTGGGCATGATTCCAAAAAAAGGGCTGGTATTCAATTATTTAAAGTTCCTTATATTTTGCAATGTTAAGTTTTGACATAGTTTATACAGAATATATTTGGTGGACTTCATTGCAACTGTATGAACGTGAAAACAACATTACATTCACTGACAGTGAAAGTAGACGGAAATAGTCTCCCAAATATGATATGTTGAAATATATAGAGAACAGAAAAAAACATTTTTAACCATTTGTGGATTTCATAATGTTCTGTTTCTGTTCCGGAACAGTTGAAGAAATCATTTTTCGTTTCCGCTCCATTTATTTTGCCATGTTTGCGACTATTATTCAACATGTCTATTTGGTGGGAGCACACAACTGCCGCCCTCCTGAGCAAGGAGGAATGGCTTCGCAGCGGCTGTTGTTTAAAAATATTTTCGGCGAAATAGGTAATGTGGTGAAGAATAATTAAAATGCATGAGCGCTTGGATATTGGAATGATTCTTCAAGACACATTGTAAAGGTTCTGTGGACAAAAAATCTAAAAGGTATTGTTCACTTTTTCCCATTCATTTTCATATTAAACTATTTCACTAAATGTCTTAATTGTCAATTTTCTGTTACCTGTGCAAATCATCATTGTTTTTCACAGAGATAACCTCGCTTGTTCGGCAGTTGCATAAGCGTACCACTGGATTCATGTAGGGAAGCAAATGCTATTTTCATGGTGTGTTTACGAGGTGACTGTGACTACCTATTCCATTCTTCTCTTTCCCATGACCTCATAGCCAGTATTGTGGATGTGTTAAAATTAGGGCTGTCCGATGTTGCCTTTTTTGCCGATATCCGATGTGCCGATATTGCTGATATTGATATATATATATTTTTTCAAACGAATTCAGGTAATAGGATCACAAACGTTATAGTGATACCCCACTGAATGCATTCTCCAATGCAACGACTTAAGCTTCCCAAATGTTAACATTTCAACATTGTCAATGCCAAATAGGAAAAATGGCTCACATTTGTGAAAAAGGACCATGTTTACTTTTTTCATTGTTTCAAACAATAGTTTATCTGAAATAATCGTGAGGATGCCCACAAGTTACAAATAGGGCAACTTTGACTTCTTCACAAATTATAAAACATTGTTACAGAGGTACAGAACAACTATGTGTAACATAGCAGCATATAAAATAAAATAACAGGCAGGGTGTATATGACAACCTACTCTTTTATTTTCTTTCAAAAAACGTTTAGATTACACTCTCCCTGAGATAATCTTGAAAATGCCCACAAAAAAATAAGGCAAATTTGAAATTTGACTTCTTCACAATAATAAAACATTGTTACAGAGATACACAACAACTATGTGTAACATAGGAGCATATAAAATAAACTAAAATAACAGGCATGGTGTATATGACAGCCTACTCTTTTTTTATTTAAAACAACTTTCAAACAACGTTTACAATCTCCCCGAGATAATCTTGAAAATGTTGCACGGGACGTCGACCCGAAACATTGGGAATCCGTACGCCCCCCGGTGAAGGGGGCGGAGGGGGTAACACCGCCGCCACGTCCGAAAAGGAACGGGCAACTGCATCTGAGCGGACGAAG
Source organism: Bregmaceros cantori (assembly GCA_900302395.1). Lineage (NCBI taxonomy): Eukaryota > Metazoa > Chordata > Actinopteri > Gadiformes > Bregmacerotidae > Bregmaceros > Bregmaceros cantori. The sequence continues at coordinate 14,561 of OMKY01208956.1, forward strand.
GCCGCGGCCTGCGACAGGCCGAGTCAGCGAGCTTAAGCCGCCGCGATTCGAGAACCCTTGGGTCCAAGCCGAAGCTCGGTCCGCGGCAAGGCCTCGGGCTAGTTTGTCACTCCAGCCATCCACGCGTTTGTTTACGTGGTGAGGTTCAAGACGCAGCCCGATGACGTCATCGTCAGTGTGCCGATAAACGTTTCCAGAGCGCGGAGATAACGTCTATGGATGTAACGGACACATTATTTAAAATACTTTAATTCAAATAACGCGTCTGTTAGACTTACACCCCAATAGTTTTTTGCCTTAAAAACAATGTAAAAAATAATTTATTAAAATCTGTGGTTTTTTAAGGCTAAATTCCGATACCAATATCAACAAATTATGCTAATATCGGCCCGATACTATCAGTGAGCCGATATTATCGGCCATCTCTAGTTAAAATGTTGCAGTGTAATTGCCAGTCACAGTGCTGATTCTTTAGGCCAGGGCTATTTAATTACTTTGCTCAGAGGGCCACATTGTTAGAAACCGAATGGACCACGGGCCGGAGCAGATGCCGGACTGCAAAACCACATTTTATTTAAAATAGCATAATTCCCATTTAAAGGGCTTCAATTCTATGCAACAATGGTGCTTTCTCGTTTGTAACAAGCAACATCTGAAACAACACACAAATAGTGGTAAACAGCAGCAGCTCACTTAAACTACTACACATTTATAGTGCATCTGTTGAGGTAAAGAACAGAATCTCAGTTAGCCTCAACCCGCAACACCAAATTTCCAGTGCTTCTGTTGAGGTAAAGAGCAGCATCTCAGATAGATAAAACATGTTTAACCAAAAAATAAAATAATATTTATTCCCCAGAATTTCTCTGTGGGCCAGAAAAAAAAATGCTGCTATCAGATTGGGTAATTTTGCTGTATTATTTGCTGTGAATTAAAAGTTTGAATTCCAAAAAACAATATGCCTATTTTGTTAGGGTGAGTTTAGAGTGATGTTCCGACATTCCGCAATTCCAAAGTTGATTTTGGTATATTGGTTGCCATGATGTAAAGTTCGAATTACAAAAACAATTTGATTATTAGGTTAGGGTTAGGGCTATGGTTATGGTTTTGGAGGGTAAGGGCTCTGGATAGGGTTTTGGAGGAATCCTAACTATATAAGGGGATCGTTTTTTTGTATTCAAACTTTACATCTTTCTGTCGGAAGAGAGGGGTGTCGGAACAATGTGGTGTCGCCTTTGGAAGGACCCTAAGAAAATTAGCAGATCGTTTTTTTTGATTCACACCTTACATCACGGCAATTCAGAATTCAGAGTGTTCAACATGCAGGTGTGTAACCCACAAAAAGCCTTTCGAAATGGTACCGGCCGAGGTGAGCAAACACCTACGAGAACTCTGTGACGAGTCATGAATAACAACAGAGAAAAGAAGAAAAAAAAAGTTATCTCCTCTACAAATAAATACCTCTGCAAATGAAGGATTCTGACCATTGTTGAGTGAGGGAATTGTGGGGAAAGGCGACTCAGGCATTTATTAGCCCTTCTCCTGAACCAGCCCAGCAGCATCTGGTCTTCTATTAGCCATCCATCTGTCCCCCACACCCTTCCCACCATCTCCGGCGTGGTTTAAGTCCGCTGTCCCTCCTCCGGGCTGCCTGCCTTAGGGCTCCACTTTCACGGGGTGAGGAGTGGGTGGGGGCTGTCGACCCCGAGAATTGGGTGTAGGAGGCAGGAGAGGGGATAGAAGGCGAAAGAGGGCTGCCTTGAGAGATCGATGATGGGATTTCCGAGTCTCTTTTGTTAGCAACCTTCATCAAGGAAAGCAGACTCTCAATGATCTCTGATCTCATGAATATTTTCTACGCGGTGGCAGAGCGGTTAGAGAGTGCATCCACGCAGTGCCGAAGGTTCAAATCCCCCGTCTGGCTTTTCTGCAATGTCTCCCCCCGACTCTTCATCCCAGTTTCCGACTTCATCGTGTCACGATCTCTCACAATAAAGAATTAAAAACGGTGCTTGCGCCCAAATAATAACTCTTTTGAGATACTGTTCAAAATATTAACCCAGATAACGTTCGGTGGAGCCACAGGGCTGTCCACCATAGCGTTGAGCCAATCTACCCGGTCAAGGGAGGGAAAGTTCGTGACCGAGTTCCTTTCCTTTTTATCTCGGTTGGAGAGCGGAAGCGTCAGTCTGTAGGTGAGACAATTAACACTAAAACAGATTGAAGCAAAGGAACTCGGTTCCGAACATTCCCTCCCTTGATAGGTTAGATGAGCTCAGCACTGTGGCGCACAAGCACCCCCGGTGGCGTCGCCGAACGTTATCTGGGTGAAGATTTTCAAGAAACACACAAGATGAGGCCTCTGAAGGTAAATGGTCAGACATTTTAAGGTAAAGAGGTGTAATGTAGCCTCAACCCAAACCATTTAAGAAAAATAGATTATAAAAATAATACAAGCAATAGTCTTCTGAAAAAAAAAAAAGACAAAATAAAAATCTATATCAGTGGTGTAGTTTCACTACTCAGTGCCTCCTGCTTATCAATTTCCATTCTCCACACACGTGCTTTTAAAAATTAAACACTCAAAAAAAAAAGAAAAAAAGTGCTTTTTGTGTCAGATCGTTGCAGAGCAACACATCGCTACTGAAGATGTAATTTAGGAAACCGCCCGTGCCTGTGACACCTGCGTTCGACCAGGCGGAAACAGTTTGGCGACGGGGAGGCGGATACGGGATAGGGGTCATGACAAGGTGTCGTAATTTCCAGAGGTATCCGAGCAGGAGGGCACCGTTCTCTTCACCCTGCTCAAATAGAGGGGCCGGGGCAGCCATGCTAATGGAAAGCTGTGGACGCTTACTGTCCCTGTAACTTAGCTCTTTCACGCTCCAGCGCCCCCTTCCTGCCAGGGAAGATAGACAGTGTTTTCTGGAAAACAATGTCAGAACAACAGGTCTCAGTGCAATGTATGGAAATTATTGCATGGATTAATAATATATGGATGAATAATGCATGTGCAAATCCAGCACAAACAGGGCTCAATTTATGTGAATTATGAAATAATGACTAAATATTAACAGACGTCTTATGGAAAAGACATGCTTACTGCCAAATAGGGCTTGAAAACGAAATGATTTTTAAAATGTTGCGTTCCGAACAGTTCCGGCAGCCCTAAGTTTAAAGTTTTCATTCTCTGAACCATTCCAATACCAAAATATTGGTCCTGAACTGGTTCGGAATGCAAAAATTTGGTTTGTTCTGGAAGTTCCTTTTATAGTGTGCAATGCAAGCTTTAGATATAGTTTATACAAAATATATTTGGTGGACTTTCAAACTTCAGTGCAACTATATCAAAGTGGATGGAAATAGTCTCTCAGACATAGGATCTCTTGAAATATATAGAGAAATAGAAAACGGAAAAATAAAATAAAAATAAACGCTTTTAACTGGTTTTCGTAATGTTTAGTTTCTGTTCCGAAGAAATCTTTCCGTTTCCGCTCCTTGTACAATTCTGTTCGTTTCCGGTTTTCGTTCCCTGAACCGGTTCGGAGCCCTGCTGCCAATGAAGTCAAAAGATATATTTTTAGAAAGTAGAAGTAAAGATTATTTCTATCATAAGCTGTTCTGTCCATTATTGGTAGTGGTCTTTCATGAGCACTTTTTATTGTGTGTATTGGAAGGGGAAACTCTTGTAGGCGCGTTTGTGCTCTGCAAATATCAAATTGCACCAAATATTGTTTTTGTGTTTTAGTTAATACAAGTGTATACATAAATTATTGATATGCTTCTACCTTAAATGTATCAATGTTGACCTATCAATATCAATCGATCAAATTAAATCGCACTACACAAAAATCTGCTTCTGGCCTACCTCCTAGTTACTGCACTGTGAAGGCAATGGGATATTGAGAATTATTTCAGAATTGGATTACAACACTTTTGTGTTATAATCCAAATGCTCACACCGAGACAAATATCCACACTGGAGAACATTTTAAAAAATGCTTATGATAGAGATGGGCTTACAAATGTGGCAAAACAAGGGTGCCTACAGATGCTGGAAAACAATTCAGACAGAGAGACAGAGAAATCGATTACAGTTGGTGTTCATTGAGTGCTCAAAGCACCTCTGTGCCATCTGATCATCTATTCCCCCCGATGTGGTTTGATTTGAAACATGAGACCACATTGACTTAGTGTGTAAAACATTGCATTGGATTTGTTTGAAGTTCTGAGACTTTGTGCTAAGAGAACTATAGGAACCGCCTTTCCAGCATGCCGGCACCGCAGTCTTTCCATGTCGGTAGCCTGGCGAGCCAAAACCAACGCATCGTCCACGCATCGCACATCGCTAGACGCTTGCATTGGGTCTGGTAAAACCAGGGTCGGACAAGTGACAACCAAATTCTGCCCACGTCTTGCCTAGCCCTTACAAACTCCGCCCACGTCTTGTGCAGCCCGTAGAAACTCCCCCCACGTCCGCGCTGATTGGTCGATTGATTTCGTACCGACAGCGACCCTGATTTTCCCAGACCCAATGCAAGTGTCTAGCAATGTGCGATGCATGGACAATGGATTGGTTCTGGCTCGCCAGGCTACCATGTCGGAACAGCGGCGCTTCTGTATCAGGGTAGCAAATTTACCATGTCAGAACCGCGGAACTCCAAATGAAGCTGTCGGAGAGAAGAACCGTTGGAAGTCAGTGCAGTAGAAATGGAGGCATGAAACCCATATAGCAGGAAAATTTTTGCAATCTCAGTTCATCACAACTTAAACTTTTGGACAGTGAGGTCATGAGGCCGCAAAGAGTTGTACCTTCAGGTAATTTGTTATATTAGCATTAGTTATCAGTAGTTGTGTGTCAACAAGGCTGTGTCCAAAATCGCTCTCAATCCCCTACTCCCTATATAGTGCACTCACTTATAGTGCACTCAACAACAACGGCCGAGATTTCGGACACTAGAGTTGGCGCCGTCAAAATTACTATAATATATAATTATTAAAAAATATAATTATAAAATTGAACAATCATCGGAAAGAAAAAAAGTCAAAAATACTTACATTTGCAACGATCTGCCGCAGTCGGTCGCTATTTACTCCCGCTGTGCCATTTTTTTAAAGTTTAGGGCATTTTTAAAACGTCTCACAATGCATTATGGGTTATATTGTTCTGTCTAGGGTACATCCGATGCTCACTACTTTTTGCTGTGCATTGTGGGATACTTTCAGCGCACTATTTAGGGTACATGGAGAATTCAGACAACACTACAAAATGGTGTGCGCCCCATATAAGTGCACTATATGGGGGATAGGGAGCGATTTCGGACATGGCCCATGTGTCCTTGACACGTTTAGGTCACTCTGAGTTCTCATACCTTTTTACTTGGATACTTTATAGCTCAGGAACATACGGTGCAATCTAATTGGCTCGGAGTCACTTTGCTTGCATTACCACACCGCTACCAACACCACCACCTCTACCGCCATCACCTCCTCCCCCCCTGCCCCTGCACAGCGTTGCCACGTTGCAATTCCAATGAGGGACATTTAGCCTAATTTATTTGTATACTCCCCTGCTTTACAACCCCTACCCGTCTGCCCGGACTCTCACGCAGGAGTCCCAGCGGACACCGACCGATGAAGAACCTTGCTCCCATGGGGTGCGCGCAGTCTGTTGCAAATTAAAATGGTTTCCACAAGGTCAACAAGCCGCTAATCCCGACCGGTTTAGTACTTAAGACACCACTGGAGATGCAGTGTGGTGCGCCAGGAACTCTGTGCGATAGGCTCTGCGTCATTGTGTTTTCTGCCTGCTGAGTGGGAGGAAGATGTCTGGGTAAAAAACATATATTTTTGGCTGGTGATATTTGAATATATTGATATTTGTGTCTGCAGAGATGGGCAGTAACGCATTACATTTACTCCGTTACAATTTCTTTGAGTACTTTTTTCTTTTGGTGTACATTTTTCACAAGTTACTTTCTACTTTTACTTTTTTCTCGAGTAAATTTTTACTGAGATGACAGCAAGTCGCTACCCGTTACATTAACTTGGCCTTTAGCGACACCCATTGGGAACTGTTGGCACACATGTTGGGGTCATCTCTCTCTCTCAGGCGCTCTCTCTCTCGGGCGCTCTTGCTCACAGGATCATCTATCTATATATCAATAGGGGCATTCGATTACAATTTGAAAATAGTATTTGTCCTAATTTATTAACTTTTTTTACTGAAACGTACTCAGTACTTTCGCTACTTAAGTCACTTTTTTGTGGAGTACTTGTACTCCTCAAAATTCACTAATATCTAAAACTAAAACCCAATAGGCCAGGGGCTGGACTGTACACCCCCCAGTAAGTTGGCCTATTTGCACAACTTGACACGATACAAAACCACATTTCCATAACTTTTATTCAAACTAGCATACTTCCCATTAAAAGGGCTTCAATTCTATGCGACAATGGTGCTTTCTTGTTTGTAACAAGCAACATCTGAAACAACAACACACAAATAGTGGTAAACAGCAGCACATTTATAGTGCATCTGTTGAGGTAAAGAACAGAATCTCAGTTAGCCTCAACAACACATGTCTAGTGCTTCTGGTGAGATAACGAACAGCATCTCATAAAACATGTTTGTCAAAAAAAAAAAAATTGTCTACACTGTCAGATATGACACAGGTCGCAACCAAACAAGTCTTCCACAAGAACAAGTCTAAATATATTGGACAAAATCTTCATCGACAGACAATATCATTGCTTTAAACTCTGGAATGCTACCATTTATCTAACATTGGGAAGAAAAATGACATTTGTTTTGGCTAGGTGTTTACTCAATGTGCTGGCTTGTTCAACACAATGTTTAGAGAGGAAAAAGTTGCAATGTGGTCAAAGTCAAAAGTGTCCGTGTCTCATCCCCGCCCACAGCCCATTCCTCATTAGGACAAAGGACTCAAACTCTAAGGGCGCGTCGATGAAAATGATTGATTAGCAATCAATGGAGGTGAGCGAGAGCACCTGGCCCGTTCCCTAGCCAGCAATGGCCTGTGCAAGTCCACGCCACCCACTCCACGTTTGTGTTGCTACTGATAATACCATGAAATGAAACAAGATGTTCACTGGTTGCATGAAAAAAAAAGAAGTACTCAGAGAGTGCCTGCGTTAATCCGGGTCTCCAGCTTGGCAGACCGTAGGGCTAACCGCTATGTTAGACCCACGCAGTAGAGTGGAGCCAAGTCCTGTGTGTTGCTTTAGTTTGTAAGCACATAACAGTAGTCAAAGTAGACACTATTATGTTATGTTACTTATGGGCTAAAGAAATGCACCAAAATGTTATCACTTGTTCCGTGTGTCGTTTCCAACAACTGTAGAAAATTTCATCGCCAGTAATTGGAATGACTCACAGCAGAGAGGTGTGTAGGTAGTGGAACAATAACTTTATATCACACAAGGAACAATGCAACAGTAGCGGAGGCGATCGCAAGAGAGAGGGACACGGAAGGAGAGCACGTATATATAAGCACGGAGGCACGCCCACACGGGGAGGGGGCGAGTAGCGCATGTATACTGTCCCATAATAATCCCGACTCTCG
>OMKY01208958.1:0-18841 GCA_900302395.1 Bregmaceros cantori
CTCCTTCTCTCTCTTGCTCTCTTGCTCTCTCTCTGTCTCTCTCTCTCCATCCCTCTGAGTTTCATGGTAAGCAGACTGAACAGCTGACAGCCATTGAGTCCTGGGGCCTGTTCCAGGTGTCTTGTCCAGACGGTGTGCCCATTCTCTCTCTCTCTCTCTCTCTTCTCTCTCTCTCTCTCTCTTCTCTCTCTCTCTCTCTCTTATGTATATATATATATATATATATATATATATATATATATATATATATATATATATATATATATATATATAAATAAATATATGCTTTTTACCTACATCCATAGTCTCTCCTCAATGTTCAAAATTGCAACAAAATAGTAAACCGTGTGCCAGAACCAGTTCATCTGACAGTGTTAGTGTAAAAGGGGGATGAGAGAGCAGGGACCAGCGGACGTGCATTCTATGACCTTGACGGGAAACAATCTCACAGCGCTGCGTGTGATGTGATCTAAGCCACAGCAGGACTATGGGGGCTGGCTTGGATCAGCGGTCTTAGCCCACTTAGCCGCGGAAACATTATTGCACTCAAGGACTTGCTTATAGACAAATCTTATTTGGTAGAATGTGTGGACAGAGGCCACTTCTCTTTCCAAGGTTTTTTATGTACACAGTATTCCTGCAGGTCTGTTGTTCAGGTACGAATCTCAAGGATATATGTTTGTCAACAAAAAGGCAGCCAGCTCAATTGAAATTGCTCAACCTTACTCACCAAAACAATTTGACGCAAACATTCAGGTACGAAATGTACCATTGTTCATTTTCTCAAAATATAAATGAATGAATAAATAATGAGACAACACTCGACATATGAGGATTAATCCACAGACTATACGTACCGGAGTAGCTTGGGCAGTCCATCGTCTCTGTAGATGAACTTGTGTCTGTAACCGAGGGAGCCGGGGTACGACTGGAACGTGATACGTTGCTTTTTCTTGTTCTGTAGCTTGGACTCTGCTGCTATCTTGGACAACTGCACACACAAACACACACATAACTTGAAGTGCGTATCTCTAGCATGTTCTGTTCTTGGCCGTTGAATAGGGGCCTGGATATGCCGGATCCATTGATATATTCATAACGATTAACTACAGATATGCAGTCAGTGCCAACTGCTAAAGGGATATCCCTCAAAACGCACTCGAAGCATCAATAAACCCTATTTATTCTACTGACCACTCAGCTGCTATATGACATCACAAGTCAGTGTATACATAATTTGTGAACAAGTATTCATAATACCCAATATATATATGCTGCATAGTGCAATCAGGGTTGAGAAGTAAAGGGCTACATATGAATCAGGTTGTCCAGAACATATAAATATTAATAATAATAATAACGTCGATGTCAAAGGATCTGCTGCAGAAGCGGAGCAGCCCGAGCCGGCGGCGTCCAACGCAAAACCATTACATCCTCAGTGTTTAGGGATGTAATGGTTATTTTATGGCTCACCAGCCATAAAATATATGGCTGGCGAGATAGAGAGAGAGGGGGTTAAATGTGAATAATTTACTACTGTAATGAAGTTGTTGTGAACTATCTTTTTTTTTAATGGTAATAGCAAGGTCAGGAAAGCAGGAAGTAGTGTAGCGGTCGGTCACCTTCTCGCCCAGCTCCCAAGGCACCACATGGTCGTCCTCAGCGTGAAGAATGAGCAGATCGCAGTAGATGTGCTTAATACTGAAGGCAAGCAGACAACATCACATGTTACATTTTGATTTGATTTGGCTTCTAGTCATAATACAGCAAAAATATTTATAAACACAACAACGTATTACTAAGTAACACAAAAGTAACCCCCCCATTAGATTACTTCAATAATGTTAAGCAAATAATTTTTTAAATATATTTAATTCACGGTGGTTTCAGTATCATGACTCAAACACCTGCTCTTATTTATTAATTAATTGCTGTTTTTTCTTCAATGTTCAATTTTTCAGGTTTTTTTTTTCTTAGTTGGTCTTCCCCCGTTTCGTATTCCTCTCTTTGGTGTTGTCCCCCACGCTGCGCGTTTCAGGGGTACAATAATGGGGAAAACTCTTCAGCAACTAATTGTGGGAATTAGCAGGGACAGCAAAAAGTGTATCTGTATTTTTCTCTGGGCTGTGTACCCACTTCTCATCACTGGCAAAGTGGATGTTGTTTGCGGTGATGGTGTCCAGGAAGAACCACTCGAACCCAGGCATGTGTCTGTACACCTGGACAAGAGAGCAAGTAGAGTTGAACAGTAATCAGGATATATCGTGCCATATATTATGTCAAGTTACTATAAAAAAAAAATTCCACTTTCTCCTGTAGATTGTCCGAGTTTGGACAAAGTTTAGCTTGAACATCTTATATTTTAGTTTATTTTTCTTATGTTGCACTTTTGGATTCCTTGATTGAAAGGTGCATTACAAGTGAAATAATAATTAATAAACACATTCAGGTTACTATTACAATTTTTTTTCCAAACTTCACTCCATAGAGGGCAACTACGGTGGTGCGGTGGTTAGCACTGCTGCCTCACAGCAAGAAGGTCCTGGGTTTGAATCCCAGCCTGTCTGAAATGTACATATAAATGCACTTGGCGGAGTATCCTAAACTAATATTTTGTTGCAAAATCATGGTTTCTGATAACTGCTTCACATCTGTGGTGCATGGAGTCAACCAACTTCTGCCATCGTTCAACAGGTATTGCGGCCCAGGCCAATTGTACTGTATTCCACAATTCCTCTGTCTCTCTTGGTTTTACCTCATGCACTGCACTTTTTATGTCAGCCCATACGTTTTCTATGAGATTAAGGTCCAGGAATTGTGCTGGCCACTCCATCAGTTGAATTATGTTTGTCTGGAACCATGCTTTTGCTCGCTTGCTGGTATCCTTGGGGTCATTATCTTGTTGAAAGGTCCACCTGAAAGAAATTTCCTCTCCAGCATATGGCAGCGTGACCTCTTCCAGTATCCTGATGTACTTGGTGTGTGGTAAACAGAACACCATAGTAGGAGAATCATCCCCATATGCACCACCAGGCTTAATTGTCTTCACCGAGTACTGTGGCTTGAATTCGGTGTTTGCAGGGCGTCTGACATACTGTCTGTGACCCTTAGACCCAAAAAGAACAATCTTACTCTCATCAGTCCACAAAATGTTATGCCATTTCTCAGGCCAGCCAATGTGCTCTTTGGCAAATTCTAATCGCTTCTGCACATGTCTTTTTTCTTTAGTAATGGGACTTTGCGGAGGCTTCTTTTGGGTAAGTTGACTTCACAAAGACGTTGTTGGATTGTACGATTGTCACAGTCAACTGTATGTCTTCCTTGATTCTCATGGAGCTGATCATTGGCTGAGTCTTTGCCAGTTTGCCTATTATTCTATCCATTTGAGCAGTTGTCTGTCTTGTTCTTCTGCGTTTTCTGTTTTTCCATTTCTATGCATTGGAGATCATTTAAGCTAAACAGCTAATCTGCACCGCTTTAAAATGTTTTCCCCTCTTTTATGCATGTTTTGATTAAGAAACACTACTTTTGTACAGTATCTGTTTTTTCAGGACAAATGCACAGCCAGCATGCCAGTTGCCTTGATCCTTAAATAAAGATCACCTGATGACACCCTTTTTTCCCCCAGAATGGCCTCCGCAATTAACGGCCACCTTAATTGAACTTGCCACTGCTATTTTTTTGAACACACCCCTTTCAGTTAATCATTCAATTTCACAGACTCCGCAGTATGCATGGATGGCCTGTTGGTTTTCTGTACCTTTTATTTTACCCCCAGAAAGTTTTCTGGGGTGTAGAGCTTGAAATTTCAACAAAAACTTCTCTTTCTTGCTGCTGTTGAGGCACTGCTATTTTTTTGAGCACAACTGTACGCATGTGCAACTAAATGAAAGCACCTTTACCAACTTCCAAAATTCACTGCCTTTACAGTCTATGGCCTTAACCTAATGGAACATGTGCGCTGCTCCCCCATTCCTCTCTCCTCTTTGCCTGCTCAGCACTTTCCCCTTTTAGGCTGCCTACACATCGATTGTCCCCACCTGGGAGGAGGAAGCACTCAGCGTTAAAAGCTCAATGACTCAGTATGTGTGTACCAAGCTGAAGGGATGCAGCCGAGCCTCATCTCTGATGTTTGTGAAGCCGGACTCCAGGACCAAGGCCTGTGGAGCGTTTCCTGTGAGGAACGTTTCACATCTCTTTACAACTCAGTTTCCCACACCAGAATAGGTCAATCACACACACAAAAACACTTGCACAGGCGGTGCCGTTGGTGGAATGGTTATGGGCACAGTGCCTAACACTCCCCCATTCATTTTAATGGCGCTGTGTCTACCGTGTCAGTTGGCCTGCAAGCTAGAAAAAAAAATAATCCACGCATTGCACATGACAAGAATGATCATTTGGTCTGGATTAAGCAGTCAAAAAAGTGTTAATCAAATGAAGTTATCAAATCACAGCCGAGTAGGCATGACAAGTGGCATGGAGGCCCGAATTTGGACGACTATCTAAATGTGTCTGCTTGGTTTGTCCAGACCCACCGGACAGCTGCGTATGATGCATGGGCATTTCATTGATTCTAGATTGCCAGACTACTCGTCGGCTTGTCTGAGATGTCTACCCCCAATCTCTTCAATCCAGTTTCTGACTAATCCTATCCATTAAAGGCAAAAAAAAAAGAAAATAACTTTTAAAAAACACTTGCACAGTCTCCTTTATGTCATTTTCCCCCATACAGGGGGTGAGTCTGGACCAACCAGGCAGACAAATTAACCAATCAGCGCCTCGTTAAGGTGGGCCTTGTTTGAATCATGAAGTGGGCCTCCACGCCGCTCGTCATGCCTACTGCGCTGTGATTTGATAACACTTTTTTTTTAACCCTTTTTTCAAGCCTGCTTAATCCAGACCAACTGATCATTCTAGTCGCATGCGATGCGTGGACAATTCACTTCTGGCTTGCCAGGCTAGGATTCACCATGATACAGACTTCCGCCACTTGGGGGCAGTAATTCAGTTTTGCAAGAAATGCAGGCCCTCATTGTTAACGTTAACTATGCATTTTCCTCACAGAATTCCAAATATTTCTGTGTTATTATTGTGTTTCAATGGCGGAAAACTAAATTACTACGTTGTTAATGTGTTTAACGATCCAAAAGCGTACACAACTTACCTTCTTCAGTAAGTCGCCTGACAACATTTGTAGCCACTCTGAAAATAGACACACGCACATACACACACACACACAAACACACATAATTATTCCAAACCCATGCATTTCAATATAGGGCTTGTGCATGGTGACATCACGGCTTGAGGGCGACAGACATTTTGGGGGTCGCATCCCGGTCAGGGAACTGGCAGAGTGCGATAGATTAACATTGTCAGTTTAAACATCTTCTATTATTGATTTATTTATGCTAATAGGCGGCCATCTGCTGGCGATTGATAGCATAACAACGTCCAAGGTATTTACCCTAATACAATGGATGTGACATGGTAAGATAAACCACTTAACTGTACGTATACTTGACCGTACATGCAAGCACCAAAATGTCTACCGCCCCCAAGCCGTGACGTCACTGTGCACAAGCACTGTTGTTTTTAGAGGCAGTGGTCCAGGCCATCCCATTAGGAAAGAGTACAGTGAATATTAATAGACCAATAAATCAGGGCTTTGAACCAATATTTTTTCCCAAGCATTTCGTTCCGAACAGAAACAGAATTATAACGTTTCCGGTTATGTGTTCCACCAATAAATTGACGTTCCTGAACCGGTTAGAACAAAAAAAATATTGTTCCCAGAACGGTTAATTTCCTTCCCGTCAGCTGTTTAATGCTATGTAATATTTGTTGCGGCGAACCCAAAGCGACTCGCTACAGGGGCCTGGGGTCTTGTTGCGTGTCAGGGCGAACTCACAACAACATGCTGCAGAGAGTCCCGAAACGATTCCTACTTCACTGCTGCATCATAGATTTTATAAATACTCCTGTTTTATTTCTGAAGTTATCCCCAAGTGCACTCCTTTGATGAACAAAATAAAAAAACATTATTAACCGGTTACCATTATTTTTAAATAAGTGTTCCTGTTCCGGAACATTAAAAATAATAACGTTTCCAGTTTCGTTTCTGTTCCCTGGAAAATACTTAAAGTTCCCGGTTTTCGTTTCCGTTCCTTGAACCGGTTCAAAGCCCTGCAATAAATAGACATTGATAATGCAATTCATATGAAATTGATTCTATGCCAATGCCACTCTATAAGTTGTAAGTGCTGCTTTTCCTTTTTGTGTTGACCTTGTTCATTACCTGTTCATCTTGATGGAGTCGTTTCATGTTCAACTAAAATTCCCCATGTGTGTACTGCTGTCATGTATATTCAATATGGCAAATTGAAATGAATCTTGAATCTAGACCGTGTTGTCGTATTACCCGGTTCCTAGCGAGTGGCCCCACACAAACAGAGGATTGTCCCTGGACAGGTTTTTGACTCTGTTGTAGACAAACACAGAATCCTCAGTCATTCCCTTCTCCGAGGGGCTGCCGTCCGAGTCCCCCCAACCTGCAACAACAAAACACACCATCCTTGATACACATTTCCACAATCTGCATGCAGTTTTTAATAATTGCTATCCAAAAAATGGGAACCATTGGAAAAGAATAAAAAAGGAACAGCTTTTGAACAAAAGATCGAGAAAAAAAATGCTAGCAACTCACTGCCTTTGTCTAAATAGAGAATTTCTGTGGGTCTTGTGTGTGCGTGTCTTAGAAGTACTCGGCCCAAATAAGCGCAATGTCATACACTAGGCCTCGGGCATGTTTGTAAAGAGGGATAGGGCCATCATGTTCATGGTGGGAAATCAACATCTGTTTAGGGCCGCGTTGCTGAAATGTAACTTGCCTCCATAGTCCTGATTGGCTACACTCAGTGATACTTCCTCAAATATGGGTGTTCAGCTTGTTCCTGCCTTAGCTCAAAGCTTGAGTACAGCTTTGTCAAGACTGGTCATTTCCTTTAGACCGGCTCTGGTCTTGATCGCCGTTCCGAAGAATGCAGAGCACAACAATGAATGCACTCACATCCATGCTTATCGAGATTGAATCCCACAAATGGCTAAAACAGTGAAAACTCATGTGGGAGAAGAGAGACAACAATAAACCGTCAGTACCTCTGTAGTCCAGTGTGACCACATGGTAGCCCTCTCTGCTGAGCACCTGGACAAACAATATGTCAAGCATCAATACAGTGTACATAGATAGAAATACTAACATTTCACAGCTTTTTCTTAGAGCTTTTTCCATTTTAGAAACAAAAGTTGCTGTTGTTGGCAATAAGCACACGTCTACAAGAGTTTAGGCACTCAAAATATTTGAGTAGCTTTGTGGCTTATATTTAGGTTAGTAAAAATAAAACAGCGAGTGCACAGTCGTGTGTGGGATCACTGCCAGGTAAATAAAAATGTAATATATATCAATTCATGAAACGGCGATGCACTCCAGTGTCGCCGGAGTGTGGCATAATCCGATGCCACACTCACACACTGCAATCGGTTGGCTGAGGTTTGAACTGTTTGATAGACGTAGACGGCAGCCTATTATGGCCAATGAAGTTGACTGTGTGTGTGTGTGTGTGTGTGTGTACCTTGTATAGCTCTACTCTGTGATCTCCTCCCCTGCAGCCAGAGTAGTGAAACAATGGGTTAGACACATACGATCACATGAGAAATAGCACTTAACTTCCCATATACCTTACCACATGCCCCCACGCCCCAACAACAGCAGCTCACTTAAACTACACATTTATAGTGCATCTGTTGAGGTAAAGAACTCAATCTCAGTTAGCCTCAACCATCAACAACACATTTCCAGTGCTTCTGGCGAGGTAAAGAACAGCCTCTCCGATAGATAAAACATGGCAACAGAATGTCTCGATCCGAGGGTTGGGGACCCCTGCTATATAGGGAATAGGGAGCGATTTCGGGAAACAGCCAGTATTTGGCATTGGTACGGTGCTACAGAAAGATCAAGATGTGACGTGTACCTGGTTCCAGCGTTGCCATGGAGATAAACAATGATGGGGTCTGCCTGCAGCGCATCGTCGTACCACTTCTGGTCCTTGCCCTGAGCCTCCTCCCACATCTTGCTGGGCACCGTATGCCTGCAGGTCACATGACCCAGGGAAACCTTCACATTCACAACATTGGTTTCCTGAGTCTTCAGCTCATTTTCCTGTAGGGTGTGATTTTTGTAATTTTATGTGTACTTTTTGTGTGTGGGTTTTTCAGGTCATTTTCCCTTATTTATTAAGGTTAGCGGAAACAGGTGGTGATGGCAAACAGTCTCGCAGGAAGTACATTCGGAAATACGGTGGGGAGAAACAAACCCACGACTCGCTGCCCCATTGAAGCATAAGCATGCTTTCCAGCACTCTGCCTAACTGGCTGAGCTACTGGGCAGCACCCACGTGATTTTAGATGCATGGTAATCCTTGTATGGCCATTATGCATGGTCTCCGAAGTGTTTTGGAATGATCAGGTATTCTTGTTTCTGGATCAATAGCTCAGGTTTGTCAAATTGAGAATGTAAAATGATGTGCCTCTGTGCCTCAGTATGTGCATGGGCTACTTTACCATACTCCGATCCTGAAGCCTGGCTGTGGTTCGAGATAGTAGTTAATGGTGTGGTTCAGACCTTGCAGTGAAGGATTCTGTAGGTCAACATAATACAGCCTCACTAGAGAAAACACACACACACACAAACAGACAAAACATATTTCTCAGAACAGAGAAACAAGCAAAGCAAAGCGAAATCGGTGGGAAATAAAAATAGAATGAAATGGGCATAGTAGAAATCAACCAACCCTAGATTAAGAACATTATCTTCCACCACATCAAAACAAGATTCGAATGCATGAATGGATTTTTATTTGAACATGACAAAGAGACAATTGAGAAGGTAACACAATGCAAAAAAACAATACATAATGAATAACAAGGCAAATCAACCAAACACAGCTGTAAGTCAAGACCAAAATAAAATTAAAATAACCAAAGTAAATCTCTAATCATAACTCAAGAGTCAAGGCATGTTCAAAAGTAGTAGGAAGAAGTCAACATTTATATTTCTTCCCCTACCTGGGCAATGCACATCAGCACCCCATACTCGTTTAGTTCCTTCTATGATTTTATATAGGTATGCTTTGGCAACAAACACATATTTGATTTCTTATCGATCGATAAATAGATTGAGAGAGACAGAGACAGAGAGAGAGACAGAGAGAGAGACTCACCAAAGTTGAGGAAAACCAACATGGCCTGGATGGAGGGAAACACCTTGATCACCACAGGGATCCCGAAGTAGAGGATCAGCAGGTATTTAAACATTCTGCGGGCATGGATTGCTAAGCTCCGTCTGGAAAACACAGCATACACCCAGAGGTCATTTCTCAGGCAAATCTAGCTACTGATTGGTGCCAAGTGACCTGGATTAGCCCATTCAAAACTGTGAAATAGGCTCTCAGAAGCCAGGGCCCAGAAATGTCACCCTATACAGATCTGTCCTTAGTCGACCTGGATCTCTCCAGTACACTGGCGAAATAACGAAACGAATCGTCCACGCATTGTAAGGTAGTAGGTAATAGAAGCAGAGGGAGACAACCCAAACGAAGGCACACATCTATGAATGGTCAAGACTTAACCAACATGCACTAAATGCTGGAGAACTCGTTTGGCATTACAGTAATCAGAATTAACAGTATCAATGGAAAGTCAGGTTTTGGACAACACACGGGTGCAGAGAAAAAACATCTTTAAAAATTTTAAAATATTTTTGTGATGTTTAATAGCACTAGACATTCACAGACGAGTCATATGCTGCAACAGGCATGACATCACAATGTTTTTCAAAAAATTATCAAGCAAAGGGTCTTCGCGTTTGGTGAGCTCCATGACACGATTGAGACCGGCGTGAATGACCTGCTTAGTCAAGTGTCGATCGCCGTTAAACGACAAGAAGAAGACCTGCTTAGTCAAGTGTCGATCGCCGTTAAACGACAAGAAGAAGACCTGCTTAGTCAAGTGTCGATCGCCGTTAAACGACAAGAAGAAGAAGAAGAAGAAGACCTGCTTAGACAAGTGTCGATCGCCGCTAAACAACATGAAGAAGAAGATTAGCTCATTCACACAAGTGCAAATCGCTTAAAACGTTACTTATCCCTCAAATTCCGAGCAATCACTCTGAAAATTGGTATATAGCATTTCTGGACCAAACCTCACAAAGCCTGTGTCCTGATTCTTGATATCGAGATTCGATTGATTTAGTTTGATTTGATTGGAGTCCTACCCGCAGAGACGATGAGGAGGAGGAGCGGCGCGGAGGAAGAGGCCAGCTGTGACAGGGTATAAAGGAGTGTGATGTGACAGAGTAGATTCTTCTTCTTCTTGTCGATTAACGGCAAAGAAGGATGACACAAAAGAACAGGACTATTATGACAGAATATGAGGAGTTATGCAGCTCAGCAGCCGGCGTGAATGACCTGCTCAGACATGTGTCAAGAAGAAGAACGCCGTTAAACAACATAAGAAGAAGAAGAAACCTGCTTAGTCAAGTGTCGATCGCCGTTAAACGACAAGAAGAAGAAGAAGAAACAAAACTTTGCACGTCATCAGCATCCCCCACCGGGACTGCGTATCAAAATGGCTTGGCCACAATATAACTGCTTGCAGTTATATTTGCTATTGTTGCCAGTTGTTGATCAATTTTTCTTCTGAGTTCTTCATGTTCCTCCGCCTTGGGCTGTTTCGTCTTCCTCCTCGTCTCCCTTATTTTTCTCCTCTGATTCATCTTCCTCCTCTGGACCTCCTCGTCACCTTCCTCCTCAATTACTGTGGTCTGGACTGAGTTATCATGTCTGAAGAAGTATGTGCCGTCTTCCTCGCAAACTTTTCATTTGATTCTCCCTAGCTATTGCTCCGTTCTCAGAGCGTAGTCCCACAATCAACTGTCTCTGCTTCCTCAACTCCTCAATCTGCTCCTCATGGCTGGCCTTCAATTGCTTCCTCAACTCCTGAATCTGCTTCTCATGAGTATCCTTCAGTTCCTGAAGACTAACCCTCAACTCTGATCAGACGGCTCTGCTCCTTGCCGTTATTCTCCTTTTAACGGCCCTTTGCTTGGTATATAGAGCCTGGAAGTCATAGTTTGTATCCGTTGGCACATTCGACCTGAATAGGATATGACATCCATTTCGGAATGCACATATAAAAAATTACTGTGAATATTTGGGAAAATGTCATTCAGAGACTGGAAAGAATTCACTGCTAAACGGGGACCTTTCCACAGTGTGGCACATAGCAGAATGAGTACATGCTCCTTGCACGTTTGAAAAAAGGTGTACACTTATGAACATAATCACTGCTTACTTGAAGGACTTGGGCCAATGGCAAATCCAAGAAGGACATTTCAACAATTATATTTTTGGTGGATCAAATGATATTCCCGAAACGTGGAGCATCGGGGATTACGGGTGCAACAATTTGTCAAATAATCGAGGATTAAATTGATTATGAAATTAATCGACAACTAACTTAAATCGAAGAAATTGAATCACTGGTTTACACAAACGTTATATTACATCATCTCTGAAAATCCAAAATATGATTAATATTATTCAACATTGTTAATGGAAAACATGAATATGAAGAAAACATTAGCTTAGTTAGATTTAATGAGTTTGTGTCTGAGTAGTTAACTCTTTGCTACCATGAGCCAAAATTGACTACATTTCAAGTGGACAAGATTCGTTCCTGGGTCGCTGTAAATATTTTGGGGATTTTTGGGGGGATTTTTTAAAGGAAAAACATATCGAACAGACTAATAGTTTCAATTTAAATCCCCATTTATTAAAATAATTCTAATAAATGGGGATATGTAATGGTTTTGTATGCACCTCCGCCGCATAAGATCTTCAGTGTTAAAATGGTTTGGTGGGGAAAGAGTTAATTAGTTCTTGTGGCGCCACAAAGTGCTGTCTGAACGTCACAGTAAAGAGGGTCATAGTACAAGATTGACTAACAGAACACATTGCCTTGGTGCCTCCCACATACACATTGGGCAGAATTAATAATTCATTGCAGCCCCAAGAACCACGTCTTTACAGCAGGCATGCCCCACAAACCATCCCTGACATTGAAAGCCAACTAGAGGAGTATAACGACATGCGTTTCTCTCCTTCTTTCACCATGATGGAGGCCAGGGCTGTATGTGTCAACCGTTCTGGCTCTGTGGCGCAAGTCGGTAAGACACCCGCATCCAGCGGATGTGTGATGCGGGTGAGCCACTTTGAGGCAGGCTCTCTGTAAGACAAGATGCTTTCAACTCAGACCTTGTTTATGCGTACTGTGCTGCGATTGGATAACTTTGATTTAAAAAAAACAATGCTCCTGCCCCAATCAAAAATGGAGAGCTTTTGTGAATTGCTGTCCATAAAACACGTTTATGGCACCAAGCTACCCTTAGGAAAAACACAATAACATGTATTTTGCACTGAATGAGTTAATATTAAATGTGTGTGAACCAATACCCCCATTGGTCCACACAAATTTATTTGGTCAACACAAAACTGCAAAATTCCTTGGCCATTATCGTTTAGAAAAATAATCAACAAATGTAATAATCAATGTTCGACGGGCGACTGAGTGGAAGATAATTTGTATAGCTGTGTGTCTGACACTCTCCAGAATACCATAACAGTAACCCAACTCCATAACCCAGCACTGCACTCAACAGAACAGTGATCACGTTACATAACAACAACCTGCAGGGTCAAAGATCACACATTAGCCCAGTACTCATTCTAAATTAGCCAGACATTGACTAACCGTTTTAGTGCAGCAATTTGACTAACCGTTTTAGTGCTAGTAATTTTCACAGCAAGACATTTCGCACCAAATTAATTATTAATTTATATTAGACACATTTTCAATTTAAAAAGGAATCCATGACTGAAAAATAGTGTCTCTCTCACTTTACTGTGGTGACCTACTTATGGTCTCTCCTGTAAAACCATTGAATTGAATTTTCCATACTAGCACTCGCGGTTAAGTTAAATTGTTTAAATTAAATCAAACTTTATTTATATAGCACTTTTCATGCATATCAATGCAAAGTGCTTCACAGCAACGCAACATAAATACAACAATATGACTCACCATCTCCCCAAGCTATTCATAATCAATCACACGCACTGAAGAAATGATGGTGGTATATTTAAGAAAGGTGGTATATTTAAAAAAGGAAATACGTTTTAAAAAATCCTTTCTTCCCATGAAACTTTCTCTGAAAATCTGACTTATTGGGAATTTAAAGCAAATTAAAATATATGTCCCATCATATTAAATTTTTCACACAAAAAAAATAAATGGCTGAAATGTTTCTACTACATTGTCACATTGGCCTCCATGGCCTCGGTCAATAGGGCTATTGACACCAGAGGAATTGAGGATAAGATAGCATAAAGTGTAAACATGAAATTGCACAAGGTAACAGACTAACAGCTCAGAGGGGTGCGCTCGTAGGCGCTGGATTAAATGTGGATATTAAGTTATGCAATTGGTGATTTCAAAAAACTAAAACCATTTAAAAAATCTTCCACATTTTGTGCTGGCTCTGTGGCGCATTTGGGAAGACACCCACATCCAGCACATGTATGACTTAGTTCGGAACGGGCAGTGGTGGTGCCCTTTCACCCCAAGAAATTTGCACTTGGCCCAGTAAATATTCTGTACAAATTACTGGCAAACATAACAAAGGTTTCTGAAGACTAGACAGAAGATCTACTTTGTGTGAAGGATGTTTACAAATGTTTCCTGAAAATGTCTTCTTGATGTCTTTGTCATTAAGTTTTCCTTTTCTTGTAGGACTTCTGTAGACAAATTTGGCACTAAACGAGTTGGGGGAAGAGACTTTGCAAGTGAAAAAGCAGAAGAGAAAGCAGGCCAGACAGGAAGAGATGATGACATCATGTTGAGTTGTGTGGTTCATTGACCCCTGGACTAGTGACTAGGACAAGTTACGCCTCTCTATGCTGCTGACTAAGAGTCGTCTTCTTTGTGCGAGCTTTGTAGGTCTGGTGCAATGAATGAACCAGGGTGACACAGAAGCAGATGATTTTTAAATAGCCTAGCATTTCCCTTCCATCAAAAGTTGATTTTTTGGGGGGCTGGTCCGTGGCATGGGGGCTCCAAGTTGCTCTAAGTCAGTCCCATACATAGCCTTGTTGCTGTGACTTAGATCACACCACATGCAGCAGTGTGAGATAGCTCCCCCTCACGGTCATATAGTATACTGCACGTTCGCTCGTCCCCACTCTCTCATCCCCCTTCACACAATTTAAAAATGTTCTTGCGCTAAAAGAAATAACTTTAAAAAAAAAAAAATGTTCGGCACTTTAAACTAATTATTGATTTTTCCAAGGAAAATTATGAAGGGAAAGTCAAAGGAATAGAGCGTTTCGTTTAACAAATTGCTTTTCTACCATTAACCACTTGAAAAAAATAATTGAATTTGTTATATGGTAGAGATGATGACATATTTCAAATTATATTTTTAAATTTGACCTTCTAGCTTTGGTGTAACAGCTTTGGTGTTCCAAGATAGACTGAACATGAGTGTTGATCCTGCTTGTTTTTAAACAAATGTAAAATTGATATTTGCCCTACATGCTCAGCTATTGACAGTTGACGCTCCCTTCTCGCCTCACTCCTACACCGATTCTTCGACCTCTTTTCACTCTTGAGCTTTCAATAGATTAATTTCTGTCGGATGAAAGAAAGAAAAAAGTCAACTAAAATTAGTTCAACTAAGCAGTGGTTAATCAAAATAGCTGATCACATATAGATTTAACAAAGAGTTGAAAAAAGGGGGAATACTGACAGTATAGTCGCTATTCGAGTCATACTATAAAACAAAACAAAATGTATTGTATTTTGTTAAAGATAAATTAAATACACTTTGGTTTTGGTTAAACAAGTTCACTGATGATTTGCAGACCGATATGCTGATGTGATGCCGATATGTCTCCTATCTGAAGGCAAATCTTTACATTTATTGAAAAACTCTAGAATAATTAAATGTTTGGACATTTTCAAATTCACATGCAAGGCTGGAACAGAACAGCCAGCAGGCCATTGCCGTAATAAAGAGCCGTATTAGCAGGCTGCAAGTAGTAACACATTTACACTCCTTTAGAGTCAGCAAGCAAGAGAGTTTATTTCTTTTTTGCCCTTTATTGGCGAACGACACTATGCAGGTCAATATCGCCGGTTTTACAAAAACGTCAAGACTGAGCAGAGATACAGAACAGCATGGTCATTGTGACACAAAGTGGCAAAATGTCCCAGAGTCAAATCTATGTACAATAATAGAACACAATTATTTTGATCATCGATTAATCAGCCTATTTTACCGACGATTAATCGGCTAATTTTTCCTTTAAAATCGGAACGATTATTAACCTGAAATGTTAATTGATTAAAACTTTGCAATATTAATTAAAAACGTTTTGCAGTTTCGCCATCTCCATGTATTACTAACATTTCCATGTGTTAGTATTGGCATGGAAGAGCCTACACCTCCGTGCTACCCGATTGTGTTTTCACCTGGAGCTCAACAGTATTCATTATCCAAGAGAATGGATGGGCACCGACACTGGGATTCCAACTGACAAAATGCAACAGGTTTGAGTGGAGAATGGAGCAAAAAGTAAACAATTAATCACTACCGATGAATCGATTATCAAATTAGTTGACAATTATTTCAATTGATTATCATTGATTCATTGGTTGCAGCTCTACTTTGCTCAAAACAATCATAAGTATATACAAATAGCAACCAGAATAACTTTACAACAGTCATTCAAATTTAATCACTGGGCTCAGGTGACGGGTGGGCCCCTTGCATGGCCTCTCTAAAATGTCTTGCCGAGTCAAAATGTGGGGCAAGTCTACAACCTATAACCCCTGTTGGAGGTTATATCTCCAGTAGGGTGCAGCGGTCCAATAGACACCCAGGGTGGGTAATGTACACGCACAGGTCGGGAACACAATAGTCCCAACGCTGGGTTGGGTGACACCGAGCGTGGAAAAGACATTGCATCCATTAGCGGGGCATACTGTTGAGTTGCTGCTGCCTTTTTGAATATTCAATGCAAGTTGTAGGTTTCATAGGTCTGCATAGCACCTAGCCCAGGGGTCTCAAACATGCGGACTGCCGGGCCAATTGCGGCAATATCCTCACTGTCACCGATCTCAAGCAATTCAAATCTGTGATTAAAGCCCACCTGTTTAAACTGGCTTTTAATCTTTAATAGGGCTGTTGCATGTGATGTCACGGCTTTGCAGTGGCAGACATTTTGGTTGCTTCACGTACGGTGCCGTACGTATACATACGGTTTAGTGGTATACCTTACCACTTCACGTCCATTATATAGGGGCAAATACAATGGAGGTAGTTAGGCTGCCATTTCCTGGCAATTGATAGCATATTACTATCAATATAACAAAAGAATACTTTTTTGGGCCACGTTATTTTTCGGGCACAAGCACTGTTTTATAGTGACAAGATTAAATCAAAAACTGGGGTGGAGAGTCTGAGATAAATTGCAGAAAAGCCAGAGAGGGGATTCGAACAACGTGGTGCTACTCAACCTATGGTCTGGGGGGTGCGCTCGATAACCACGCTGCCAACCCGCCCCCCTATAGAATACTTTTAAAATGGGCAATTTTATGCAAATACCGCTCTCTGCCTGTTCATCTGAAAGCAATGATACCACCATAATGTCTGCTGTCACCAAGCCGTGACATCACCGTGTAACAGCCCTATTGTAATGTTAGCTGTCACATTTTAGTGTGTCTGTTTGAAATTGAACTTTATATGCTTGTCTTTTTCTGATGTACCTTCTTGTATTTCTTTATTTTGTACTTTCACTTAAAGTGACCTTGGCCTTTTAAATAAAATGTGTTTAAATGTTTTATTATTATTATTATTATTATTATTATTATTATTATTATTATTATTATTATTATTATTATTATTAGTAGTAGTATTATTATTATTAGTAGTATTATTATCATCCTAAAATCATGTTCTTCTTAGATCATAATTCTTCACCATCTCCACTTGTAACAGAACAAAATAAAAATATCAAATGTGACAATTTTGTAGTTGCTTAACTTCTTAGTTCACCCCTGTTTGGGTCCTTAGGGCTAAGCTATGCTAACAAAGTGCCGGTACTGCTGTGGACCAGAGTGAGTGGACAAACAAAGGCAAGATAGAACATATTTCAGTAGTCATTTTCGGTGGAGTTTCTCCTTTAAGAATTGGAACATTTCTTTGCTGTTTGTTTTCTGCTAAGTGGCATTTCAGTTGAACAGCAGCTGCAAGCAATGCACCTGGACCTGAAGGCAAACACCACATGACCTTGCAAATACAGAGAATGAAGAGTCAACTCAAATCTTGAACTCCAGCAGCAGGTCAACTGACTGCTAGAAATATGACGTGATGATACACAACCTTCTCACAAAGAGTATCTTCGCTTTTCCCTGATTACCCAGTACCCCGAAGCACGCAGGTCACAATAACAATGTAGTGTGAATGTGGGACACGGCTTGTGTCAGAAATAGACAAGACCAGCCAATAAGCTGCTATACGGGACGATGACTGTTTAGTCAAGCACAGGTTAAGGTGTCATGTGTTACTTTACCAGGTTAACAAAGTTGGTACCCCAGGCTATCTGTTTGTACATGCAAAGCATGTGTCAAGTCTCCCTGCATGAGTCTTATGTTGACTGCTTACAAGCCAATTCCCTCGGGGGAAGCGGTTCAGCCAGTTAATGCCAGGACCTAGTTGTGCCACAATACCAGCTTCTTCCCTGCTGCCGTACAGCTACTGAACGGCAGGTATCTCTGGAAAAGGCAAGCTGCATGGGGGGCACCCACCAATCTGGAGATAACTCCATTCCGATAAAGTTCAAATCCCCAAAATGATCCACTTATTTTGTTAGGGTCAGAGTTAGGGTTAAGGCTATGGCTAGAGTTTTGGAGGGACCCTAACAAAAGAAGTGGATTGTTTTTTGGATTCACACTTTACATCATGGCAAATGGTACGCCAAAATTCCTATCGGAAGGTGGACGTGTTGCAATGCAGGCCTGTTACCAGCTGCACAAGCCGTTTAATTCAAGTTATTTTTTCAGTGCAAGCCCATTTTCCCATTTTATTGACGCCGTTAGTGTGAAAAGGGGACGAGAGAACGGCGGCTAGGAGACATGTGCAGCACATGAGCGTCAGGGGAAGCAATCTCACGCTGCGTGTGCTGTGATCACAGGCACAAGACTATGAATGGGGTTTGCTTAGCAGCAGCGGTCTATCCCACTGCACCATTACTTCATAATGCTATGGAGACTGTCCCTAAATGCAAGTTCCTCTTTTCTTTATGGTTGTATGACCTGACGAATACCTGCTGACTGCACTAGACTAGTGTAACATTGTCTTTGTGTCCTGTGTTGCACTGTGTCCCCATTGCACCTGTGCCAAGAAATACCCTAGTGACCTAGTCTGTAAGGTTGCATCTGTAGCAATGGCAATAAACTTGATTCTGATGAGCCATGCTTATGCAAGACATTTGCCCAGCCCAGCAATGGAAATGCCCCGTAAAAATTAAGATGAATGTTTTCATCTCAAATGATGATTTGTGAGTGAGTTTAAATACCCATTTGGTCAGAAAGGATGTGGCAACGAATGAGTTAAATTGCTGATGGAATTAAAACTGGACATGCATCCAGGCCGAAGCTACCC
>OMKY01208959.1:0-14419 GCA_900302395.1 Bregmaceros cantori
ATAATGGGATGGAAGCTGCCAAAGCAAATTGAATTTCCTAGTTGCTCAGTGCCTATTTGCCAATACCTCTCTACATCTATGATCTGGTCAAAGACTGGTGCCATTTGCTGCTATCATACCTCAAGCACAAAGAGACAATGTCTGAATGTGATTTGTTAAAAACTTACAACGGAATGTTCTTCCTCTGATGGAAGAGCTTCAGCAGCAGTTTCCACAGGCGGATTGTCTGATGGAGTGTCTTGTCGAGTAGGAGGCTCAGCTGGAGTGCTTGGAACAATGGAGTCCTCCACAGCAGCAGGTGCAGCACATGGCAACTCTGCTTCCTGTAGAGTTGGAGGTAAAGTATTTCAAATGTGGGCCTTGGGGGAATTTGTCTGCATTCACAATATGGTCTGAAAATATAATTTGTTGAATGAGCAAATGCCACGACTTGGCTCGTGCCAATGCACAAACTATGCATAAGCAGGTGGTGTCCGTCACCCCCTTGTGGCTGCGTGCCATGTCGGGACTGAAATTTTGAAACGTTGAAAGTTTTGGTCACGACAAAAAAATCGTCAAGGCCCGTCAGCGTTGTACACTTTACTCAACCTTGCTGTGAACTTGTTGGGACAATGCAGAAGGATGCGCGCCGGTTCTCTGAGCTACGCGGACACTTGGTTGGACTTTAAATACGCGGGGCGGTATTTAAAGCAATTTTGGCTTAGCAAGGAGTGAGCTATAATAATAGTAATACCCCTCTCCTCCAGCCGTTCATATCAAGTGTTACACCTCCGTCCCAACGCGTACGTGCACAAGCTGGTCGGAAATGATGAGCGCGCTCGACGTGCCCGTTCGTGTTAATTCAGATATGGTTTGTCACAAATCCGGTCACTGAGCCACGACCCGACATTAACTATGGGTGAAGACGGTGTAAACTGTGCGGGCACCAACCCATTACGTGCCACAAAATGACACGAATGGGCTCGTGTGGATTGTGTGCCAAAAAATTGTCAGGGCCCCTTTACTAATCAGTGTCATTAGTCATATGCAAACCTGTCAACAGAAGTAATGGAAAAAGTTTGATTGGTCTGTTTTCCTCCAAAGTACAATTAACTTGCAGAATGTGATTTGGCACAAGTACATCAATCTTTTAACCCTGAGAAGATATGCATTACATCACTTTATAACTGAATCATACACAAATTCAACTCATAGGGCTGATGCACGGTGATGTCATGGCTTGGTGGTGGCAGTGGTGGTATCATCACGGTCAGACGACCAGGCAAAACGCGATATTTGCATAATAACATTGTCTGTTTAAAAGTCTTCTATTATTGATTTATCCATCAATCGACAGCAGATGGCAGCATAATTATGTCCATTGTATTCCCCCTATAAAATGACCTCAACTTCAGTTGCAAACAGACAAATCATGATATTTGTATAATAATAATATATATATTAATAATAATAACAATAATTCAATAAGCCTCAGATTTACCTTAATGCTATCCGGGACATCCACCCCAACCTTGGCTTCACCAGTGGTGCCGTCCGGTTCGATGACCACATACACACCTTCCGAAGTGTCTTTAGGAACCTCACCGTTTGGGATGTCACTTGTCCCATTAGGTATGGCTGTCAGCAGAGAGAGGTTCATTCTGTTATTACTAGCGTCAACAATGCAGTATTTAAAATGCATTAAGTGAAATTATCTGGGGGGGAACAGATGTCCCAACAAAAAAATCGAAGATCTAAGCTTTTGTCCCGAATCCCGAATCTGGCTGTGTGTCCCAAAATGTAAACTTGTCTCAAACAATAACTTTTTAACCCCAGGTATACATCTCAAACTATTTGCTACTGCTGCCTGTGCCACAGAGAGGCTGCTCGTGCAGCCCCAAATATGTTGAGTGGCTGCGTGCCGAGCCTGGCTAGGAAGAAAGCGAGCAGGCAAAAACCTCGTTGTTGTTTTTTCTATACACACATACACACACACACATACAGGGTGTATGTGTTTGTGTATAGCCACATACACCCGCCCTGTCCCGAATTACAGCCAACCTCATCTGGTCACCCTAAGCTGCACTGAAGTTTGAAAGTCGACCAAATATATTCTGTATAAACTATATCTACACTTAACATTGCATAATATAAGGATAAATACCAAATTTCTAAAATGGAAACTAATGAAGCTAAGTTCAAAGGCATTACATTATGAAAATGTGTGCTGCAGTGCAGTATTGGTGGAACTTTAAGAACGAACAAAATGTTGGCGTTCTGAACCAGTTCAGGGCCGATATTTTGGTGGTGGAACCGTCTTGGGAACGAAAATGTTAAACAAGGCTTAAAAAATAATTTCGTTTTAAAACCATGGTTATCTGTGATGCTTATATATTTAGATGAGGAGCTCTACAGTGGAGTGAAACTGTAATGTTTTTAACATTTCCTCTTGTAAATATTTTGTATTCTTCCACTAAATATTTTTGTAGGACCATATATACATCATTATGATTGCTGAATATAATTCTGGGTTGTCTTTCAGACTTTTTATCTATTTGGATCAGACAGCTGCGGTGCTGGGAGTACAGCCTCAGGGTGTGTACCTTACCTCACAGAATACACAATGAGACAGGGCGGAGCCCTGTGTACTGTGGAATTACTACCCTTAGTTTAATCTGTGTGTCCCAAACTACCGTCAGGTGACAAATGAGCATGGTTGGGATGTTTATTTTTATGTTTTTTATATATGTTGTTCACTCATTGTCAAGTTAACACATTTCTGAAGTAAAGTTAGGTTTGTTTGTTTTTTATTTTAACTGGTAAATCCAAGTGTACCAGCCTCAACACATGAATGTCGTTTTCATGCCAGCAAGTATGTGGCAGTGTGCAACCGGAACATCTACACAAAAGCTACAACTTTAAGTGGTGGGGAAAAGAAAAGTAATTTAACTCAGCTTGCAATCCCGTGTTTTGGGCCCACCTGGTGTGTGTTTTTCATATTTTCTCTCATGTTTAATTTAAGACAGACTGATGGAAAACACAGTCAGACCACGGCCACAAGGAAGTCATAAAGCTGCGCCGTCACCATGCCAACCGGACGCCACTCCTGATGAAGGTCGCAGAATAGCAATTGAAACTGTCAACGTATTTAAAACCTTATTCCTGTCATTTAAATGAAAAAAGGTATTTATTAATACATGGTCTGACAGAATGAACACCATCCATCGACCCAAAATGTAGGGTTTATCCCTGGTTATTTGAAACATGGAAAATCAGCTATAAGCAGTGTTGGGCAAGTTCACTTTCATCATGAACTAGTTGGAATTTCAGTTCAGTCCTTGTAAAATGAATTTGTTCATTTTTGTTCATAGGTCACCATTTTGAACGATGAACCGGTGGTTCCCCAAAATGAACCTTTTAGTTCTTTTTTCGTTCTTTTTTTAATGTTGCTGTCAGATATAATTTGTCCACATTGTTGACATTGTACAAGAAGAACAAAAGACAATATTTAACTGTTTTAACGTTGTGTTAGATTAGTGGCTGGGTTAGTTTCTCAGAGGTGGATACAAATGGTTCAGTTTGGAATGTGTTTTTTGCTTTGTTGCTGCCTTATTGTTCCAAAGGAAAATGATACGTTGGTCATTGGGACTGACACGTAAGGACAAGATCAGAAATGAAGAATTAAGAGCAAGGATGAGTGTACGGAAAATCAAGGACAAATTGCGAGAAAACAGGATGAGGTGGTTCGGCCACGTACAGAGGAGGATGCCGGACCATGTATGCAGAATTGTCCAAGAACTTCGAGCTCCAACAAAGAAAAAACGAGGAAGACCAAGAAAAAGGTGGACTGACACAATAAAGGATGACATGAAGGAACAGGGCGTCAAAGCGGAACTGGCCATCAACAAGTCACGATGGAAGGACCTGACTAGCGCGGCGGACCCCAAATGAATGGGACAAACGCCAGGAAGAGAGAGATTGTTCGGAAGGCTTTTGAAATCCGTTATGAAGTAATTCTGAACTAATTTTCAACTCTGTTCATTAACCTCAAAAAAGAGTGCATTTACAAATATTCTTTCATCAAGCATAATTGAACATCTCGTTCACCTTCACCTAAAATATGAAGGAGTTCATGAACTACCGTTCTTTGAACAAGTTCAGGTACAACACTGCCTATGAGAAAGCATGTTTTCTGCTTGGTTCCCAGGGTTAAACATATATATTTATCAAGATGATTCCGCACAATTTTAGAGTACTCTATAGAAGTTCCCTCATGCAATGCGTTGTAGCATGTCACTGGCTAACTGACCTCCATTCAGCTCTGATGCGTCATGCTTTTCCTCGGCCACTTTCGGACCTCCGTTCAGGTGGCTATGGTCAACTGCGGCGGGCTGTTGAAGGTAACAGAGCTTGTTCAGGTAATATGCAATGTATTTGCCTCTTTGAAGTATTCAACTGGACAAGGGACACCCTGGCACCCCGCCAATATCCAGGGAAGGGCTTTGTTTTGGATGACTTTTTCAAAAAACACTTGAGTCAAATACATGCTAACAAACGGTTTGATATAAACAACACCTGTACAGGTCATAATATAGCCTGGGATCCCCTTGGATTCAATAAGTTAAAACATTTGGAACGCATAGAGTGGATTGCCCTAATGTGGAGCATTTTTTGCAACTTTATAATGTAGGACCCTCAGTTGCCTAATGTGGGACAGTAGAATGTGTTAGGCACTTTTCCATAGTTTGCTTTAGTTTCACTCATATTCCGTAGTTTAGGGGGGAGCCCGAGCCACTGGAGCTTAGGTGTCCCACATTAGTCAGTGAGCCACATTAGGGCAATACACCATATAGATAGATTACTTTTGGGTTACTTGAAATACTATGATTCAAATCATACAGCAAATACAGCTGTAATTAATGACAAATAATTTCTTAGGAATTATTGTGTTTTTATAATATCTTAATTTTTTCGAATTGTCTTTTTTTTTTTTTTACAAAGTAACCTCTTCCCAACTGTTTTGCTGGTGCAGGCAGAGATGTCTAATCCAGTTCCAAAAAGTAAAAATCCGGTCAGGTTTTGGTTCTACCTGTACTACAAACAGGTGTTGTTGCTAATTAGCCGATCAACCTGACAAAAGAGCTGCAGGAATTAGGATCTGCTGGTGTTGTGCCAGCATTGACGTGCACAGGTAGAACGGAAAAATAGCATGCTTTTTACTTTCAGGTACTCAACTTGCCTTACATATACCACTTTTATCACAGCAGCAACATACCATGTAAAATGAAATTGAGAAAGAAATATACTTAAAAAAAATAGATTTAGCATTCTGTATATTACCTGTGTGGACTCTTTTCCTTTCGAGTTAGTGTTGCCCATGGCTGATTCAATACCCAGATCTGTATTGGAAGACGAACACACACATAAACATGGGCATGAAGTGACAGTGTACACCCAGTTCATACAGACATACATACTGACAGACTGACTGTCAATGTGCCCTAGACCAAGTGATGTATCCCACAATGCATTGGGAGACGCATTAAAAATGACCTAAACTACAAACACGGCGCGGCAGAAGTCAAGAGCGTCCAACCACAGCAGATGGTTATAAATGTAAATACTTTTTGATTTTCTGTGATGAGTGTTGAATTTTATAAATGTATTATAATTTTGACTGCACTGACTCTAGTGTCCAAAATGTCGAGTGCACTATAAGTGAGTGCGATAGATAGGGAGCACTATATAATAAGGAGTAGGGGATAGGGATTAATTTCAAACGCAGCCAATTAGTTATAAATGTAAGTACTTTTGACTTCCTCTGATGATTGTTGAATTTTATAATTATACTTTTTATAATTAAATTTTATAATCATTTTGACGGCGCCAACTCTAGTGTCCGAAATAAGTGCACATAAGTGAGTGCACAAATGGGGGGTAGGGAGTAGGAGATAGGGAGCGATTTCGGACGCAGCCACTGTTTTTTTTCCACTGACGTTGGATAAAGACAGGCTTCAACTGTTTGGTGCTACAACTAGAATTTCAACCTGCCGCCTCCTGCGATTTAAAAATCTCCCACAGAGCAAGCACTGCAGTAGCTCAGTCTGTTGACAGTGCACACATATGCCATAATGGCACGGAGAGTCGTGAGTTTGCTTCCCCTCACCTGACAGCTTTGCTATCTTCATCCCTTTCCAGCCTGAATAAAGCTGCAAATGGTCCGGAATGGCAGCGAAAAATACCACTGAGCAGCAGAAATAGCAAAATGACCCAGATTGCTTAGTTAAGTAAAAGTAAAAAAAACCTTGGTAAAATAAAGCTGTAAACAGCAATACAGGACCAATCTGACACTGAAATTTAAATGAAACAAGATGAGAATATGGCTTTATTCATGGAATTTGACATCGCAAAAGGACAGCTCCACTACAGTGGAGCTTGAGTGGATGTTTAGAAAATGAATGAATGAATGAATGACATTTTATTATAGGACACACAGTACAGTATACTAAAGGTTCAGTCCAGGGATGGTGTATACTAATTATCAGATTGATTGGTCAAAAATTGAGGGAGAAGTAGAATTTTTAGTGATTTTCACTAAATTCAAAATGGCGGGAAATCTATCCAACAAGAATTGACATCGGAAGTGCGTCGGCTTGGTCGAAGAATTCCAAGGATAGTTTATGAGAGTTGGAACTAAAGTTTGAAAATTACAAGCATAAATGTGTCTGTGTGCCAATTTTCATCACTACAAACAGTTCAATGGGTTGCCATAGACTCCCATTCGGAGAAAAAAAGGTATAAGAAAATCTACAAACACATCAGATGGTTGCACTGCTTGGCTAGGTAAGAGTATGGATCCAAATATCTACTTTAGTAAAGGTTACTAGTACAGGCTCTCAGATGAACTCAAAAATATTTTTGAGTCCCAGAACTAATTGTTTGTGCATCAGCTCTACTATCAGATGTTAGTGCAAGGGGTTCAATAGTTATTTGGGCTGAGTGGCAAAACTGATCCAACAACGACATGCCTACACTCACACACACACACACACACAAGTCCTACTTCAGAAATTCAGAATTTAGCAACAATTATAATAACATTATGCCGAAGTTGAATGCTAAATCACTAAGTCACTAAGTCATTCCGATCTCAGCCCTTACTGCCATTAAGCATTCATTAAAATAGCAATAGGTATTATTATTATTTATTTTATTCTATTTTATTACTAGTAGTAATATTATTATTAATGTATAATTGTAAAATCCTTAAAAAGTCTTAAATAATTTGGGAGGATTATTATTGTGTCAGGCTGAGTTCAATTTTGGTCTTAGCTCTAGTATGTCAAAATGCAGCGGCAAATTGTGTTTCCATCGGGACCAAAGGGAGAACACTATTGGTTGTGTCTTAGTGTCTTTATCTATTGGCCAATTATATTGCCCAGTATGCACATGATTTAACATCAATTATTGTTCTAATCAAAGGTTGTTATTTGATATTAAAGCCAATGTTAGAGGTTGACTGAAACAATTGGAAATACTGAATTTCTGACTTGGCAGGTAATTTCCGAGTTGATCAACAATAAATCAAATACCTGCTGTTTCCTCGTCAAGATATGGAAGGTATATCCTCTACTGCAGGTAAATCCGTGACCTCTCCCAGGTTATCCGTGCACCATAGTGTGCGGAAAGAGGGCGTCAGTGTGCCTTTGTGAGTCTGTGTGTGTGTACTCACACCCTGCGTGTGTGTGTCGGCGTGACTGTTTATATAGGCAGACAAGATGGGCCATGGGTGTGACTTTGTCACCGTCTCTCCAATGGGACTGGGGATTTAGTGCTGCCTATCAGTGATTCACTCAAATGACACTTCAGTGCTGTCTGCCGATACTTGAGTGTTTTACGTAGACTGTATATAAAAATGGACACCGCATTCGTTTTGATGTCCGTGCCTACTTCCGGGTTGGTATGAGCCTCAGGCTGGTGGAGCCTAGTCTCAGAAAACCGAGGCCTATGGAAATTCCAATACAAATATTCCAATCTTAGCAGCCTGTTTTAAGCTATTTAAAGAGCTTTCCTAATTGATTTTTTTAATGTATATTGCCTGGATAATTTTTGGTTAATTGTGTGAGGGGGTCATAATGTCGTGCAAACATCGCTCTTTGCCTGTTCGTCTGACTACGATGACACCACCATAATGTCGGAGGCACGAGGCTACCATACAACAGCCCTATTTTCAAGCAGAAATTTGAACTGTTTGAAGAAAGGATCTGTAACCATATCATCTACCAACGTATTATTTTTTTCCGCCGTAAGCACCACTTTTCACATTTTATTGAGGGTTAGTAGGAAAGTGGGACAAGAGAGAGATCAGGGGAAGACCTTGCAAAAATTTTGGCGAGGGGAGGAGAACCTGTGACTTGTACGCTGCCCCGTATCTGTGAACGGGGCAGCGAAGTCACAGGCAACACACACGTGCTGGATGCGGGTGTCTGACCGGCTGCGCCATCTTTTTTTTTCTTAAGTTATTTATTAATCCATCTTTTATTGGATTGGATTAGTCAGAAACTGGGTTGAAGAGATCGGGGGTAGACATTGCAGACAAGTCGACGAGCGTAGTCGAACTCGCGACACTGCGGACGCTGCGGTAGACACAGCGCCACTAACATGAATGGGGTCGCGTTAGGTGCGGTGTCCATGACCACTCGGCCAACGCGGACCCCCGGCTGCGCCATCTTTTAACAAATAATATGAAGTCCTTTCTCTTTCTATGAATACAACCATGCCGTCTGGTGCGTGTCAATGAACATGTTTTTTTTTTGTATGACCAGGTATGTAAAGGGTTAACTAAAAAGACATTTCTTTCCAATGGAATATAAATAAGGGTAATTTTCTGACTTTTTAATTTCTGAATAGTTTCCTCTTCCAGAAACTGTATACAGGCAAAATATACCAAAAATATGTGTCATCATCAAAGAAGGCTTCTTTCAAATAATACCATCTACAGGACACAGTAAACAAGGACATTTACTAGAGTATATAGGCAGCGTTAGTTATGTTTGTTTGAGATATGTAAGCATTTACTATTCATAATAATTTGACAAATTGTTGAATTAAAAAATATGTGTTGTGTGAACCAGACGCTTCGGCAGCCATCTTGTTTCCACTGTATATCATATAATAACCACTTCACTCACCACTACTAATAATCAGGTTGATTATCAATGAAAGTGATGTACTCTGTGGTTAGCAGTATCACACCTGCCCCATGAGTAGACACCAACTAGCGATGCAGGGAGAGTCAGTTGTATTTGCTTCGGCAGGGAAGACGCCTACCGTCATTAACCTTAGTATGATTTGGAAGTGTTGAACAGTGTGGCGTCACATCGTCATCAATTGTTTGTGTCTGTGTCTCCTCTCAAGGAATATTAATAACCAAACTAAGACTGACGACGATAATAACAGACAGGTGCACACATGATGTCAAGACAACTTTTATTTTTTTGTGTGGTTTGCCATTTGGTGCATACACTACATTTTGCGGCTGGTGTCACCCATAGTGTGGCCCATTACAGGTATCTGTCAAAAACTTTATTTGTGTTTTTTGCGGGTGTCAACATCACACCAGCGTTCCTCTGTTTGTCCAAGTCAACGCGAAAAATACAATAGGGCTGTCGCACGGTGACGTCACAGATTGGCGGCGGCAGACATTATGATAGTAGCTTCGCGGTCAGACCAACTGGCAGAGAACGAAAGTGGCATTAAATTGTCAGTTTAAAAGTCTTCTATTATTGATTTTTCCATGGTAATATGCTATCAATCGCCAGCGGATGGCAGCATAATTACATCCATGGTCTGCTGATATATATGGAGAGTTTAATTTGAAGGGGAGCAAGGGTGCGAGCATGCTCCTGGACCTCTGGTGCGGTCCGGCAGCTCTATGAGAGTAGTAACATAGTATTTTAGGATACTAGCCCCTACACCCCGGAGCTTCTCATCCTCTGGGCTCCGGTACCTGCTTAATTTGTCCGGGACCTGACAAATTAAGCACTGTATATATGTGCATGTGTGACATGTGTGTGTGTGTGTATTTTCATATATTACTGTATAGACGAGTTCGGGGGGTAATTCCGGTCTCTGAACGTCACTTCCAGTGCTATTTACTTGCCGTGTATTTGGCTATTCGGTGGGAGCACACACCTACATGGTTATTTAAAAATTGTGGCGGTAACATTCGGTATGCTATTCCTCAGCCAAATGTTATTGTGCGGATCTGTGACCCACAAACGCATGATTTAATAACCAGTTCAACCCGTTCCATTGTCTCATTCCTTTTGGAATTACCACTAGAAGCAGCCAGCCTATTGGTACAGAAGGACATGTGACCACTCGGTGAGTAACTTCAAGTCGGATTTTGACTGTATTTCGTCAATATTTATACAAAGCGATGAACGATGCAAGGGAGGTGATGTGTAACTGGTCGCAGAGCGACATCTACAGGTCAGATTTTGAACTGGTGAGCGCTTCGTGTGTTTTTTGTGAGCCACCGGGGTCCAGTACGATGAGATTAAATGGAACTCATACAGACACACTCATACAGACACCGGGATAAAATGCCAGCCCCCTGTATTTTGTGGGTAAATTAGTCTAATGGGTGTTTTATAAGCTGCATGGTACTCTCTTGCTGCCCCATATACAATTTCCTCTTGGAGATGGTCGAACAATTGATGATGATGTGACGCCGCACTGTTCAACACTTCCAAATCATACTAAGAGGTTAATGACGTTAGGCGTCTTCCCTGCCGAAGCAAATACGTCTGAATCTCCGTGCGGCGCATCGCTAGTAGGTCTAGTTGGTATCTGCTCATGGGGCAGGTGTGATACTGCTAACCACAGAGTACATCACTTTCAACGACCGGCGTTGGATTAATGGCTTTCATGATAATATGGGCTGAAATGTATTCATTGATAATCAACCTGATGGTAAGCATGAGTGGTGAGTGAAGTGGTTACTATATGTAATACAGGGAAAAAAACACTCATCTACAGTGGAAACAAGATGGCTGCCGAGAGCGTCTGGTCCACACAACACATATTATTGAATTCAACAATTTGTCAAATTATTATGAATAGTAAAGGCTCACATTTCTCAAACAAAAACATGAACAACTAACTCTGCCTATAAACTCTAGTAAATGTCCTTGTTTACTGTATCCTGTACATGTTATTATTTGAAAGAAGCCTTCTTTGATGATGATACATATTTTTGGTATATTTTGGCCATAGCCTGTATACAGTTTCTGGAAGAGGAAACTCACCGATCTATTCTCACACACTCTCTGTGTGTGATGATTGAGTGGCGATGATAGCAGTGATAATGCACAGGTGATCATAATGAGGTCATCTTGTGATTAACGAGTCCACTGTGATTAGGAGAGTGGTGCTCTAACAGCGAGACAACAGGATGTGTGAAGGATGTCAAGGGACGGTATTGTTTACATAAGTCTTAACCAGGTCCTATTCACTCATTGGTGTGCATGTGCGCGCGCGCGCACACACACACACACACACACACACACACAAACACACAGATATGCAGTATAGATTCATAAAATCTGAAATTGTCGAGTTAAACTACATTTAATATCATTTGGTATATAACAGCAATCATAAGGTGCTATTAAATAACTATAAAAGTATGAGTTCCCAGCAGAAATATGCCTTTTCAAAATCAATGGTGAAAAACATTTACAGAGCATCTTTATTTCAATCAATTCAGGTCTCTTAAATGAATTGAATGACAAGTAACACATGAACTAGTAAACTTAGTAATGGTTTACTCACAACCTGAAGTCCGTTGGGTGTGTGGAATGTAATCCCTTCACTACTTTCAAAATATAGTAGGGGGTTTACTTACTGATTACATTTTTAAATTAGTAACTTGTAACTGTAAGGGATTACTTCTAAAAAGTAACCTTCCCACCCCTCGATATCTAGGGTTGAATAGATCAATATCTATTCTTCCTGAATGGGAAATTACATGTCATGGTAGTTCAGCGTCGGATAAGAGACATGCATAGATGTATGCAGATGACAAACTATATCAACAAAAATAATAATAACAAAGAGACGTGAATGACAGATGAAAAGAAACCCCACCCTTGAAAAGGCAAAAGTGTATAGTGTCAGCAGGGACCGTTTGAGACAAGGCAGAACCTGATTGAGCGGATCCTTGCTCATTAATTAATGGGAAGACAAATGTGGGACTCGCTAGTCAGTACATTTGGTTGTGACTCAGAACCGGTGTATGGTTCGGCCCAAGTAGAAAGGTTTCAGTGTCCCCCCGAACGTATTCATATTGGGTTCATTTAAAATCCCATGCTGATGGCAAACTGGAAAACTGACAGATCATGGCTCTCTCTATATCTTCCTCTTTGCATATCCCCCCCCCCCCCCCCTCTCTCTCTCTCTCTCTCTCTCTCTCTCTCTCTCTATGTCTCTCTCGCTCCCCCATGTTAGCATCGTGCTGTGTGAAGAAAGGGACACTCAACAAGCTCTGATCATGTTAAAGCTTTGGGTTAAAGGTTAATGTGTTCAAATCATTATATATGCAAACAACACATGTCTGAACTCTGCACACAGACACAGAGAGAATGAAGAGAGAGGGGGGCGAGGGTGCACCTGTGTGGCAAAGAAAGAGGCAGACAGAGAGAGACAGAGAGAGAGAGAGAGAGCGAAAGAGGGAGAGAATGTGCATAGGAGAGAGAAAAAGATGCGGAGGGAGAAAGAGAGCGAGACATGGGAGAAAAAGAGAACTAGGGAAAGAGATGAGACTAGAGGGGAGAGAGAGAGAGAGAGAGAGAGAGAGAGAGAGAGAGATAATGTGCATATGAGAAAAGGGAAAGTATGTGGTGGGAGAAAGAGGGGGAGAGAAAAGGAGAATTGTAGAGAGAGAGAGAAAAAGAAGGGGAGAGATAGGGAGAGAGAGAGAGAGTGAAAGTGAGAGACGTCATTGCATAAGCGTACCAGTCACCTGCACCTCCAGCACTGAGTGCGCGGTGCGGATTCCGTCAGGGGTCAGCAGATGTCAACGTACGAAAACACTGCAAAACAAATCAACTAATTTATTCACCAGCATTTCCAACATGTCTCAGGACGCAGGAAGTCATATGAAGTGGGGGGTGCTGTATGTAATCGTATGACATCACCAAATTCAGCCCACAGGACCAAAATACGTTTTTCTCACTATTTTCTCAGTTGGTTGACGTATGTTATGCTACTGCATCGACAATGTGTCTTAGTTTAATTGTTCAATCATTGATGTGTTATTCAATAACAGTCATCTATTCAACAAACGTGACATAACACTTCCATACCAGATAGCGGTGTCCATAACCACTCGGCCAACGTGGACCCCTCTTATTTTTTTTTTTTAATTGATTAAGCTAGCTAGGGGAAAAATACAAAGTGCGTTCTCAGCCGGCGGCACGGCCTGAATCCAAGTGTTGTAGTTGCGTCTGTTGTCCACTAGAGGAGGGGTGCTCAAGCACCCGGAGCACCCCACTTCCTGCGTCCCTGACATGTCTGCCTGTCGCAGATTGTGTGGTTGTTGTCTCGTCTTTTCAGAAATAGTGCTGCTCTTGTCTCTGCTGCTTCTGGCTGGCGTCACGGCTTGGCGGCAGCAGACATTATGGTGGTATCATTGCGGTCAGACGAACAGACAGAGTCAAATCAAATCAAACTTTATTTATATAGCACTTTTCATGCAGAGCAATTCAAAGTGCTTTACAGCAACAAACAAAGCAAAACAACGAGAACAAACGGAACACTCAATCCCCAACCTTCCCAACCCATTAAAACAACCATAACCACATACAAATACAAGAGCACATGCGCGCACACCCACACACACACACACACACAGTCAAGTGATTTGTCATTAAAATGAGAGACATGGTTTGGCACCGAAGATGTACAGCAAGAGGAAGCGCTGGAGTACTAATGTCAGAAAGATTTTTCGTACAAATAGAATGAAATAAATAAATAAAGAACTAAAAACAGTGTGAATATTTACCGGTATAGAAATAAAATGATAGTAATGGTAATAATAAATAAATAAATACATAATGAAAACGAACTAAAATGCTTTTAAAATGAAAGCAAAGACTAGTAAATAAGTACATTGTTAATATAATAAATAGAGCAGGTGGTAGCCTAACAATGTTCATTGTATTTGCCCCTATATAATGGATGTGAAGTGGTAAGGTACACCACTTAACCGTACGTGATACTGTACGTGGTACCACCAAAATGTATGCCGCCGCCAAGCCGTGACGTCACCGTGCAACAGCCCTATTCAACTGATTGAGCTAGCTGCTATCAATCATGCTACTTCACTAATTAATCTTCTCAGTGTCATTTCCACACAATGTGCACTAAATGTATG
>OMKY01208959.1:14439-29208 GCA_900302395.1 Bregmaceros cantori
AGCACCCGGAGCACCCCACTTCCTGCGTCCCTGACATGTCTGCCTGTCGCAGATTGTGTGGTTGTTGTCTCGTCTTTTCAGAAATAGTGCTGCTCTTGTCTATGCTGCTTCTGTGTTCAATAGGGCTGCTGCACGGTGGCGTCACGGCATGGCGGCAGCAGACATTATGGTGGTATCATTGCGGTCAGACGAACAGACAGAGAGCGATATTTGCATGACATTGTCCATTTAAAAGTCTTCAATTATTGACTTTTCCATGGTAATATGCTATCCATCACCAGCAGGTGGTAGCCTAACAATGTTCATTGTATTTGCCCGTATATAATGGATGTGAAGTGGTAAGGTACACCACTTAACCATACGTGGTACTGTACGTGGTACCACCAAAATGTATGCCCCCGCCAAGCCGTGACGTCACCGTGCAACAGCCCTATTCAACTGATTGAGCTAGCTGCTATCAATCATGCTACTTCACTAATTAATCTTCTCAGTGTCATTTCCACACAATTTGCACTAAATGTATGAAGGTCCACCAATATTCTGTCCAGATTAGGTTTGAACATCCTCTTTCCAAAAAATATCTTTCAGACACATCCATTTTGAAACTCGTATTCAGCATATTCATGCATTGTATGATTGGTTAGATGAGTTTACACATGAACTTGATCTTCCCATCTTGTCCCGCCCTAATAAAACGCACTTCAAGCATCTTTCTAGCAGCCTGCGTATGACAGAACAGAGCAAAGTTCCTGAATTTCGTGCACAAAATGCATACTGTGTATTATCTACCCCGCTTCATTCATCGCTATGTGTAAATACTCTAAATCACCAACAAATACAACTGTCTCTTTTTAATCACGTGGTGGACATCTTCAAAAATATTTCAAAACACCACACAGTGACTGACGCCGGATGTCCTGTTCATCTGTGGGATTGCACCGCAACTGCCTCGAGTACTCTGAGTACGTGTGCGAGTGCTCAGAAAAGAAGGGTGCCTCTCATGATTCCCTCCGTGTCCTACGGCCTAGTAATAATAATGCATTCATACTGTGGGTATTTAGCTGGAACAGTGTTGGTTTAGTCAGAGTAGGGTTACAGGTTAACCCTAATCCCTACCCAATCCTAACCCCTAGCTCTACTGTGACTAAAAAACCTGCTCCCGTTCCAAAAATGTCTATCTTTAGAAATCCTTATATTCCGAAAAGTTAGGGGCCATTCAGTCACAGTACTGGATTAGTCAGAGTAGGGTTACGGGTAAACCATAAAACTAATCCTCGCCACTACCCTAATCCTAACCCCTACACCAACTCTAACCCCTAGCCCTACTGTGACTAAACGACCTGCCCTGTTCCAAAATGTCTATCTTCCGAAATCCCTATGTTCCGAAATTAAGGACTGAATTTCGGATGATCGGTTGGTCCTCCTAGAATTGCTGATTTCCTAGCATGTCTCCTTGTTAGACATGATACGAGCCATGGCAGCACTATGCGCATGACCAGCAATAATAATAACTGAAGGATTCCCACAGCCAGCCAGGTGAGTCTGTGGGTGTGGTGGTGTTTGCTGAGGTAATATTGACTGGGGATCCGGTACATCAAATCACTTTACAGTCAACCACTTGTCACATGTCTCACAGGAGACATGCGTTCATAACAAACAGGTGAACATATGCTGGTGAATGCTTAAAGGCGCAGTGCCTGATTTAATTCAAAACGTCAGTGGTGATTGCTTTAAGACTGCAAGGGAAACCCAGGTTCCCCTGTAAATATCATAAAAATAATGAACATGTCATTGACTAAACTTGTGCTAAACATTTGTTTGGAATCACAATTTTTATCACGAGTAACGTAGACAAACTTTATTCCTGTTTCCTCTCTTTCTCCTCCAGTAGTGTAGAGGCTCAGCTTCTCGGTTCAAGTGTACCAATGGTCTGAGCCAAGACGGTAAACACTATGCTTTGCCACGCCGGCGAACAAAAATCCATTTCCAGGAAGTAAAGTCGATCTTTTGGAGCATTGCCAAAATGTGCAACGGCAGCTGCTCGTAATTAGTGTCATAGGTTGATTTGCTAATGAGCGACAGCAACTGTTCGCAGTGCACAGGCAAACCCAAAACGTGGAAAGTTGCTTTCGGATGACTAATCTCACGAAATATCTTCATCCGTTTTAATTAAATTAATTAAAGGTGGTTTTTGACTGTACAATGAGTCGAACAGCTGCAGTTTATAGTAATGTGGGAAATAATTTGATTCAAGAAGAAGAATCCAAATGTAATCCCTTCCCACCCCAGACTTTTTTTCAAGTTCTTCTCTATCTATCCTGCTCTTGCAGGTCAATTTCTGATTGTAATATTATTGATTGTTTAGCCATTGAATGTGGAACCTTTTTATCGTGTAGGATCTCTTATGCACAACAGTAAGGCAGGCCAATAATGCAACTAATGAATAAGGGTTTGAGCTGTCTATGTCAAAGTTAATTTGCAAATAAAATAATACAATTGATTACATATTATTATTACATATTATATCTCTATTATCGTGCACAAGATAACAAAACACGTCTTTAAAAGTAAAGGAAATAAGGGTATGTGTTGGAGTATTCAAGTTCCCGAGCGAAATACACTCCACTTCAGTTCAGAGATGTTGGCGGTGCTGTTGCGTCACTTCCGGGACTTCCCGTTTCCGCCTTTTCCGGTTGCTCGAAGAAAACATGGCGGCCACCATGAAACCAAGCGTAGTGAGTAGCAACAATATATGACAATGAAT
Organism: Bregmaceros cantori; assembly: GCA_900302395.1. Lineage (NCBI taxonomy): Eukaryota > Metazoa > Chordata > Actinopteri > Gadiformes > Bregmacerotidae > Bregmaceros > Bregmaceros cantori. The sequence goes on from OMKY01208959.1 coordinate 17,204, forward strand.
TCTTTGCTCTGCTTCTTTTCGCACAGTGTTTTGTTATGTCGGGGGTTAGTTTGAACACTGCACCGGTTAACGGAAGTGGTCGGGCGGTTGTTTTCAGACGTCGCACGGAGCTGCGGGACCGCTCCTCGTGGGTGTGCCGACAAGCTGTCATAGCATACCCCCGGAGTCCGTAAATGGACATTCTGTCAGCCGGCCGGCAAAACGCCTCATGCACAGTCCTGCAAAATTAATTATGCCAAAGCCACACATGCCAGTTTACTCATGACTGTAGGGCAGCAAGCCTGCAACGATTAGTCGATTAATCGATAACTAATCGATGAATTTCATAATCGACAACTAATGCAATAATCGATAATCGCCAAGGAATTGAATTATTATTTTCAGCCTTTTTTACTGACTCCACCACTTAATGATCTACACAAATGTGACATTATTTAATCATTTCTGAATAACCAATGATGATTCATAATTCAATTACACAATATTCATAATAAAAAAAGATTAAGCTGAAGAAAACCATCAAGCTATTAGCGTAAAAAGGAATTGCAATGAGTTTGTGCTAAATTGTAACTAGATTCTCAAGAACCAAAATTGACTACATCTAAGTTGACAAGATTCATTTCTGTGTCGCTGTGAATATTTTGGGGATTTTTGAAAGGGAAAATGTCTAACCGATTAGCTGATTACTTGTTTCAATAATCTGCAACTCATAGGCTACTCAAATAATCGTTAGTTGCAGCCCTAGTCATGAGCGTTATTTCCCTTTGCAAAGGTCTCACGGAACCAGGTCATTGCTTACCAGAATATGGAAGTGAATATCTATATATTTTTACAAGGTCCACATGCATAATAGGAATAAATGTTCCATGTATATATGCATAATCCTCTATAATACATTAACACATTTGCATGGTGGCACGTAACAAGGTTATTGCTTACCAGAATGTGATTTAGTGGTGCACATGTATTCCTTCACTAGTCATGTATAGCAATGTTATGTATTATTTTAGAAGGTCCCTTTTCCCTACAGCAATTAGACAATAACTTTCATTATGTGCTAGTACTAGTACTGTTATTTCTCTTGCTGCACAGCACAGCAAATAATTGGGTGTCCCCTACCCTCATTGGAGAAACTTCATGAATCCCGTGTTCATAGGAGGGCAGAGAACATTTTAAAGGAGACATCGCACCCTGGCCACTCCCTCTTAAGAGCACTTCCTTCGGGAAGAAGACTCCAGTCTTTGGGTGCAAGGACAAACAGGCTCAGGAACAGTTTCTTTCTAACGGCAGTGCGGATTATGAACGCTGCCAATCACTGAATTACACTGAACCGTGTTGCACACTGCGTCTTATTTTTACTTGTTCTCATTGTTGTTTTTTCATACAGCATTTTAACTCTTATCGTTTTATGTTTTGTTTTGTTTTTTGTTGGTGTTCCGCTGTTTGCCTATGTTGGCTGCATGAGGGGATTGGGGGGCACTTTTCAATTTCGTTGTTGTGGTTGTTTGAACTGTGACAATGACAATATTCTATTCTATGCATCAGCAAAATGTAACTTCGCCTCCTTGATAAAGTAGCCCAATACATTATTTCGGACTAGGAGTAAAAGTAAATCCCACTTTACAAATTGGCTAACAAAAACTTATCCCTGCTATCTGGCAAGAGTAGATATGTGTCCAAAAGGTTCAGAACAATTGTTCTTATGCACCACCCATTAACAAGGATCTCGATCTGTGTTTTTCTTTGTGCTCTCTGTCTAATTATTCATTGTTTTTCAGGCCGTCGAAGATGTCAAAGTGACATTTGAAGATCAGCAGAAAATCAACAAGTTTGCACGCAACACAAACAGAATGACCGAGCTGAAGGATGAGATAGAGGCTAAGAAAGTAAGATCAATGTCTTGATATGTAGCTCTACCAAGGCAATAGGGCTGTTGCACGTGACACCACGGCTTGGCAATGGCAGACATTTTGGTGGTATCACGTAACGGTGAAGTATATGTTCGTTTAAATGGTATACCTTACCACCCAAATTTAGGGGCAAATACAATGGAGGTAGTTAGACTGCCATTTGCTGGAGATTCATAGCATATTACCGTGGATAAATCTATAATAGAAACACTTTTAAAATGGACAATGTTTTGCAAATACCACTCTGCCTGTTCATCTGACCACGATGATACCACCATAATGTCTGCCACCAAGCCGTGACGCCACCTATTGTATATTCTGATCATGTATGCATTCTTGGCCATACACAGAAACGTGTTAATGGGTTTGCTGCATAGCTAGGGTTGCGGCGTTGGTGCTCTGCTCAACATACATAGTGCACTACATAGTGGCCTTTTTAATGTGGATTAAAATGTATGAGAATAAATGTACCTTAAAACTAAAAGTATTCCACGATGTAGCGTGAATAATAGTGTACAATCTCTCTAGTTCATCTTCAGACGAGCCTTCCATCATTGCCTCCAGTCATCCCGATCCTCCATACATTAGGCCAGTTCATTGGTGCTATAGGCTCTCGCGTCCTTCTTTAGCATGTTCACGAATGTTAGGGTGGGGCGTCCTCTGGACCGGTGCCCATGTGCTGGTTCCCAAAGGTCCAGTTTGCTGGCTGGTAGCTCTATGTGTCTTTGGCAATGTCCTGGGCAATGGATGGTCTTTAACCAAGCAATATGTAACCTAATGCGTTTCTACGCTCACAAAAAGTGATCTTCTACGGCCACGTCCCTCTGAGTAGGGGCAGGCTCATGCTCTGCTGGCTGTGGCTGGTTGAGCTGTGTCTAAGCTTAGCTATACAGTGACTGACTGTGTCAAATCACTCTTTCCCCTACTCCCTATATAGTGCAGTCACTTGTAGTGCACTCATCAGCAACTGCCAAGATTTCAGACACTAGAGTCGGTGGTGTCCAAATTGTTATTAAGTCAAAAGTAGTTGAATTTATAACTATTTGCCGTAGTTGGTCACCATTGATTCCCACCACGCCATGTTTTTGTAGTTTAGGTCATTTTTAATGGGTCTTGCAATGCATTATGGGTTATATTGCTTTGTTTACTCTAGGGTACAGCGATGCTCACTGCTTTTCGCGGTGCATTGTGAGACACTTTGAGTGTACATGGGGTATTCGGACACCCGTACAAAATGGCGTGCACCCCATATAGAGCACAGCCACTGTGTAAATACATATCACCTTGACTGCAGAGTCTGTGTGTGTTTTTGTAACAGAAGTCCTTGCAGAACCTGCAAGATGCCAGCGATGACCTGATGATGTTGGAGGATGACTGCTTGTTGGTCCCGTACCAGATCGGTGAGGTGTTCATCAGCCACTCGCAGGACGAGACGCAAGAAATGCTGGAGGCGGCTAAGGTAACTCAGTCCTGCACGGTCACAGTTATTTCTATCTCAAAGTGCATGTGGTAGCCACACTGTTGGGCCGTGTCCAATGCCCAAGTAATATGTTTTAGTGGTTCTGTTTTTATGTACACAAATTATGCTGTTTTTATGTACACACATTTCTAAATATTTAACTTTACTAAATATTTACTACAGTGGTAACTATGAACGCATCTTTGTCAAAGTCTAAATTAGTGCTGCAACAAATTTTAATAGTCGATTAGTTGCTGATTATTGAACCGGTTAATCTGTTGGATATTTTTCTTTTTTAAAATCCCCATAATATTCACAGCGACACCAAAATGAAACTTGAAATGTAGTCAATTTTGGTTCACATTAGCAAGCAAATGTACAACAATGAAGTTAATTACTCCGAGAGAAATTAATTACAATGAATTTAAATTTTTTTAATGGTTTTCTTCATATTCATGTTTTTAATGGATAATATCATATTTTGGATTTTCACAAGTTATCAAGTGATATTAAATTTGTTTAAGCAAATAAGTGTTGGTGTCAGCAGAAAACTGCTAAAAATAACAATTAACGATTACATTCCTTGGCGATTAATTTCATAATCGATTAGTCATCGACTAATCGTTGCACCCCTAGTCTAAATCCCTTCCCCGTGCTACGTGCCTGTGCCAAATTCCATTCCAACTCTGATGGATGGTATTCATTATTTATCTGGGTCTTTGATTTAGTTTCATTCGGGACAGCCAGCGTAAATAAGTACACCCCCATTTTAAACAATGTCAATGAAGTTGGAACACAAAGCTATTTCTGTAATGTCCACTGATGGAGTTCAATATATAATGTTTAGCTTTATATTGCAAAGGTAGTGGTAAATATACCTCAATTGTTAAAAAATTCTAGGGAATTAAAACTATACAATTCTATGTGTATCACGTTTTTGTGACTTCTGTGGAAGGATTTGATACTGAAAGTGTTGACTTGGTTAAAGAAAAGTGTCTTTTCTAAGAACGACAGACCTGAGGGGGGGCTTTTGGATTGAACATGTGGTTAAAAGTTCACTCTACCTCTGTCTTGAATCACCATCTCAATATTTTAAGTTTATAGGAAAGATCAAATCAACATGTTAGTTTGTTGTACATTATTTAGACTTAATGTTTGAAACTATGAACAGAAGAGGTTGGTGCACCTTTTATTGGTTGTCATCCCTACCACAAATCCCAACTAGTCCTTTAATGATACTTCATCTGTAAGACAGGTGAGTCAGACTGTGTTGCTGCGTGCTGGTTGAAAGAGAGTTGACGCTTGTGTGTGTACCTGAGCATACTTTCTGCTCCAGCCTGCTCTCCAAACGCTGCGCCCTAGCCATGCACTGGGAACAGCATAATAGTTTGAGGAGCTTTGGTCTTTTCCAGTGCAATGAATGAATGTTTTTACTGTCGTTGATGCAGAATCTGTATTTGTTATGGGTTGCGTTCCAAAGTTACGACAACTATTATCATTTTTCACACATGAAATTTGCACTGATGTTTGAAGGTCCATCTATACATATGTTCTACATTTTCTATTGAAACAGAACAGACCTCTACGGGAGTTCTTGACACTCGAAGGGTTAAAGATTATGCCATGAAGTTATAATGTTTAATTTTTAATGTTTAAGGCGTATCTGGTCTAGCCAACATGTTTTTTTTTCTTTTAACAGTGCGTTTGATGTCTGACACTCTGAACTGTGATATTCCGTTCCATTAAACCCAAATGTGCCTCGCAGTTCAACATTATCTGTGTTTAAGATGTGTCTCAGAACGGAGTATAAAGTGAAAAGCCCAAGATTTGAGTTCTCTGCACTTCATTCAGTGACACTGTCGCAATACATATAAAATGCAACAATGATATTTTTTTTAATCTTTTTATTCACAAAGTGTGAAAAGTGTTTTTAAACAAATGCAATTTTTTTTCTTTTTTTTGAGTGGAAAAATCCTAACTTCATTGATCTACTTCCCTATCCCTAATGTCTACCTGCTCTCATCACAGGGATCTCTAGAAGAGGAGGTGAAGCAGCTCGAGGGCCGGGTGGCTGACATCCAGCAGGTTCTGTCGGACCTGAAGGTGGCGCTCTACGCCAAGTTTGGCAATAACATCAACCTGGAGGCCGACGAGAGCTGAGGGGGGAGAACAATGAGGACTTTTGAATAGCCCACAATCACAGCTGTAGCACGGGACGGCTGTGGACTGTTTACACACACACAGATACACACACATAGCCTGGCTAGCCATGCATCGCTCACGACGGGACGGTCCGGTGGGTCTGGTTTAACCAGGCCGACAAATAAGATCCACGTTCGGGCGATCTAATCAAGCACCCTGTAAAGGCGGGCCTTGTTCGACTCGAGACATGAGCCTCACACCAACTGCGTTGTGATTTGATACGTTTATTTGACACCCCTTTTTTTCACATCTGCTTAATCCAGACCAAATGATCTTTCTAGTCGCGTGCGATGTGTGGACAAGTCATTTGTTCTGGCTTGCCAGACACACACACACACACTCCTTTTATGGCGAAAAAAATAAATGGCAACTATCGCGCAAGTAAGTAGTGCCATGATATTTCCGAATGGAATTTGCAACATCTTGGAAGTCTTCACAGAATAAAAGAAACTTGGTAGCTGTAGACTGTTAATTAACGTACCACACTGAGTGCATCATTTTATTTCAGTATGTATTCTCCACTGAAATAATAATAATAATGTAAAACGTAGCAGTCATCAGTGAGCCGTTATTACCAAATCATTAGACATTGGAGGCCTTCACTAGAAACACATCCTTTGTGAAGGACTCAAATGTTCATGGACTAATTTTTGCCATCTGAGGGCGCTGTTTGTTAGTATTTGGGCTGAGGTCTCGTATATTGCAGACTGCTGCATACAGAAGCCAATTTTTGAGACTGATCTTAGAATATAAGACTGAAGACTGTGGAGAGGACCACTCACACACAACACACACACACACCTGCACATCTTGGTCTTCGTTACTGTTGTGTTTAATTATTATGAATGACGGCGCTGAAAAGTGTAATAAATGGAGGTAACACCATTTTGATTTCTCCCCTTTTGTCAACATGTCTAAGAAGTGGTAAGAGTTGTAGAGTAAATGTTGGTTCAGACTGACGTGGTTTTGACAGCAATGCGTTTTGCTGTTGCCAGTTTAGTTGAGACAGTCTTCTATCACTGTGACATGCGTTTGACTCTGGACCAGCAGCCTTTACCTCTCGATATGCTTGGCGTTTGATCTTTGCTCGGAATGCTCAGCAGTTTTGTGATGACAGTGCCCCCTATTGGGTCAATATTTCGAGTTGACAAGACTAATCTTGTAATCGTTGCTCGCTGTCGCCGTCATTATTTTGGGTATTTAACCGATTAATCGACTAATCGTTTCATTAATGGGCAACTAATTGACTACTTGCAGACCTAATCAAGACATTTGTACTAATATTTGAAGGTCAACTAACACTTTTTAAGTTATTTTTTCCGGCGTCAGCGCCATTTTTCCATCTTTATTGGATGGGTTTAGTCAGAAACTGGGTTGAAGAGATCGGTAGACATTGCAGACAAGTCGACGAGCGTAGTCGAACTCGCAACACTGCGGACGCTGCATGAATGGGGTCGCGTTAGATGCGGTGTCCATAACCACTCAACCAATGCGGACCCTGAATGGGGTCGCGTTAGGTGCAGTGTCCATAACCACTCGGCCAACGCGGAACCAAGGTCAAGTAACACTTTGAGGAAAAAGTTTTTAGTTCTAAAAAAAAACATTTTTGAAGTTGGTGGCAATAGGCATGTTTTTGTAGGACTTGGAACTGAAATGAGTTACATTTTTGTAATACCTGCATGGCTTTATGGTAGATCCAATCATGCTATTATTATTATTATTTTTCTAAACATCGCAACCTAGCCACCAACAATGTATGCATTATAACGCCAATTTAACCATGTGAAGGCACATGAAATGAAGAATCCAGCAAGGAGTTGTGGTGGGGACGTTTGTTCCAAGCCCCACCTGCTTCACAATTCACCATTTTTGTATGAAAAAGATTTAAAACCAATCAAGCTGATTGTAATTAGCACAGCTCATGAGTCCAGCCAATTGCCTGAGGAAACTTGTTTAGAAAGACCTCCCTGTACTTTTACTTTTGCCAGTACTTTTACCTCAATTTTACAGAAGTCGTATAGACAAGTTAGGCGGGTAGTTCCGGTAAAAATGAATGTGGTGTTTTTAGCTTACTTTGCTGTTCTACTGACCCGAGGGTTGCAAATACAAAGTTTGATGGTTCGAATTCCGACTCGGACATTCTCTATGTCCAAACGGTGGTTGATCGCATGGCAACCCACCGCAAATGTTGTGTGAATGTTTACATAATTTCCTTTTGGGATTTAAAAAATATTCTGCTATTGTACAATTTGTATGTTACATTTTTAATATACCGTCCTTTAGTATTATCAATTTATCACCAGGTTTGATTGTCAATTTGTTTCTGAATTTTAATACACAACTCTGCATCTCCTTGTTACAAAACAACGTGCATCCACAATTGTTTAGGGTGTGATTTTCTATGATTGTCTTTAGATCGATATTGCACAACTTTCGGGGACACCCTCCCCCCCAAATATTGATCGGTATTTGGCACGCTGATCATCGCATACAAAAATTGGACAGGTCAAGGTACCTGCAATTTATGCAATGCGCCACTTAATCTAGCATCTTATTTTCATATTTGGTTTTCTGATGTAAACTTTATATGTGAGGTTAATATATAGAATACTCTCCGAAACTGAGAAATTGAGTGTTCCGCTGGAAGCTGAAAGTCTTTTATCCACCAAGTCTAAATGCTGATTATGTGTCATTAAGAAATTATTGCATACATTTATCCCAGTTGGAGGCAGAGAGACGCATGACCCTCCATTCAGCAGCCGGGATACTGTGTGTGTATGTGTGGCTGAAGTGGTAATCCCTGCAGTGAAAGGGTCATTGTTCATTTTTAATTCAGATCTGGTCAAGGCTCGACACTGCATAGATGGAGACCAACAAAGACTGTAAGTACACTTCATTTTTCACACACGACTGCGCATGTTCTTAGTCACTTAGGTGAACAACAATAATTTGGATAACTTCATTATGAATGCAAAGATATTGCCTTAAAGTTCTGCTGTCTGTACATTGATCTTTGGATGTCTCTTGTGGAGAACATTCATTTTGGTACCGTGTATCTGCCTATGGAACCGAAAGAGCCAAATGACTATTCACTATGTACTTGGTTATCTTGTTTCATCCCCATGATTTAAATAATGAATTGCAGTTAGTCAATGTATTTTTGTCCATTAAAGTAGTTTTCACTCTGACCACGTTAAATTGGCCTTGGTTTACTATATTAATACAAGTTAAGTGGTTACAAATTTTGTAGGTGTTTTTTTCCAATTAGGGCATTTTCTCAATTTCCTTTCATTGTCCTCCGTTAAACGAGTTCTGTTAACTACTGTACTGTCCACAATATAGATTAGAACAGGTCTAGCTCGGTAGAGGACATGGGCAATCAGGGTTGGAAAGGTAGTTAGTTAAACTAAAATCTAAATTCCAAATGGTCTTAGTATTACCAGTAGATTTACTCAATACAAATACCAAGCTCATGCCAGACTTTGTTTTATCAATGCTTTGTGATGTGTTTATCATGTTGGCACTTTTGTTCTAAGAAAATGCTTTGATCACAAAATACATGTTTGTATTATGTACAACATTGAAACTTCTGTGAACTGGCTCAATTTGTTATATATTCACCGTGGCTCTTTTCCTAAACATTTGCATTGCTTGTTTGGCTGAGTTTTGGGTATCTAGTGATCGAATGTGTTATTTTTGGTTTTTCTTCAAGTAGCAAATTGTAATGATTTTTACAGAATTGTAATAATTACTCGTTTCTTTTATTGTTCCAAAATGCTTCTTCTGACTTATTCACCTTAACACTTTGCGTGCCAGCAATTTTCAGACTTCAGAACTTTACAGTTATGGTTAAAGGTTCTGCCAAATATTCCATACAAAATATATCTCTACATAACGGCATACAATATTTCTATGAAAATGTGTGTTCATTTTTTTTTTCATTTTAGAAATGACTTTTAGAGTAGTTGGCAATAAGCATATGCTTTTTTGTAAGCTCTCCAGAACACAAAGGGTTAAAGGTTCCAATGAGGTCAGTAGGCCTACTGGCACTGACACTCGACTGTTATGAAAAGTAATCAGATCCAACCCTTAAGTACTCATCTAATTGAAATCTGGTTACAAGGGTGACATTAAATCCATGTGCTCCAGTATCCCATCATGCACCTGTTCTTTCCCAGTTCAGCTCTCCATCAGGGCATACGAGTCACGTGACCACGAGGCCGTGACGTCGCTGTTGACCAATGGCGTCCAAGAACACGTGTACCCCGCCTTCTTCAGTTCCCTGGTCTCCCCGGACCACTTGGGGGCGGGGTTCAGTGCGGCCATGACCGGATATGTGTTGGGAGGCAGTTCCTATCTGCTCGGCCTTATCTTCCTAGCGGCCTGGGCTGGTCTTATTTATTACTGCTGTCAACAGGTAACGTTGCTCACCGTGGCTTTGCTAGGCTCAGGATGCAACTTGTTGCCCCGTAAATGTAATTTATTTCGTCACACATAGAAACATCTACAGTGAAATTCATCCTCCGTATTCAACCCATCCCTGAGGAGCAGTGGGCAGCAGCATGCGCAGCGCCCGGGGGCCAACTCCAGTTTCTAAGCCAGTGCCTTGGGGCACTGAATGGAGCAGGATAACTAGAACATGTTTTTGGTGGTGGGGGAAACGGGAGTGCCCGGAGGAAACATGTAAACTCCACACAGAAAGGACCTGTCCTGGTTGGGATTCGAACCCAGGACCTTCTAGCTGTGAGGCAGCAATGCTAACCACTGCGCCACTGTGCTACCCTTGTTGATCAAATAAAAAGTATAAGCAATGTATCGCACATTATAACTGCCAATAGTGGAGGAATACTTATGCAATCCGCACATTTAATGGCATGCAACTGTTAGAAAGTTGTTAATGCCTCAAACCTGGAGGAGATTGACCAACGTATCCCCAAGTCGAAGCCACACGGTATCGTGCATCATGATGTAAATTTCCACTAGTCGACATATGGCCTGTAGACGCCAGGGCCGAATTGACGAGCCTCGTGCAGACTTCATACTGACAACGATCATCGTCTTTGTATGCCCTCTGCCCTGGAACCGCGACTATAGGCCAATTCGCACTGCAATTGAATTACGTGGGGACCTCTGGTGATTCACAACTACCCCCTGATGTCTGTGTTATTATGTTGCGCGTTCTGACAGGATTAGTAAAAGCCTGTCTTTTGCTCAATTTAACAGACATTATGACACGTGCTGTATTTCCGCTTGCCCACACGTGCACACACTTACACAGACACGCGTGTGTGTATGAACAAAGTTAAACAGATTCAGAATTCAAACCATTGTGGTGTTTCGCTGAATCACAGTTAGTAACTCGCAGTGGAATTATTACTTCACAAATCACTGACATCGCCCATTCGCATGTCAAATGAAACTCTGACGTCGTCTGCAAGTATTCCGAATTACCGGGGTCCATAGGTAATAAAAGTACAGTGTGAATTGGGCTTAAGTGAACTACACATGATGCACTGCTCAGACACACAGGTTACAGCTCTACTGCAGAGGATTTGCTTGGCTAAATCGTATTTTCACCCTAGTTAGTTTCCTATTCCTCAGGATCTCCTCTAGCCCGAGAGAGACGGACTCCTAGACTATTTAGTGTGTGTTTTCAAGAGAGCCAGTAGCACGTCCAGTCGCCCTGGCGACTCCCTGCTCAGCAATATTTGCTCTGGTGAAGGAGGACCACCTATGTTTGCAAAGTGCCGCCGCCAATTCATCATCAAGTCGTTCAACTTTATTTATCTAGGACTTTCTCTAAGACAGCTGTGGCACGGAACGATTTATGCATTGAACACACTAGTTTGGAGTGCAGACCTTAAACCAGGAACGCGGGCCAAATCCGGCCTGCCAATCAATTTTTTTCTGTTCCCCAGAGCAATCCTATTTTTATTTATTTTTTTCGTCAAACATGTTGTATCTATCTGAGATGCTGAGATGCTTACCTCACCAGAGGCACTAGTAATTTGTTGTAGTTTAAGTGAGCTGCTGCTGTTTACCACCATTTGTGTGTTGTTTCAGATGTTGCTTGTTACAAACAAGAAAGCACCATTGTTGCTCAGATTTGAAGTCCTTTTAATGGGAAGTACGCTATTTTAAATAAAAGTTGTGAAAATGTGGTGATTTCACATCGTGTCAAGTTGTACAAATAGGCCGGAGATTACTGAAGCGTTTGGAGCAGTCTGGCATCTGCTCCGGCCCCTGGCCCTTTGGGCTTCTGACAATGCAGCCCTCTGAGCAAACTAGTTCAATAGCCCTGCCTAAAACTGCAGATGTGGAAATACTCCACAGAGTTCACACTACTCTTAAGGGTGTGTTTTTCATCTTTATTGGATATGATTAGTCGGAAACTGGTTGAAGATATCTGCAGTAGACATTGCAGGCAAGTTGAC
>OMKY01208960.1:0-16514 GCA_900302395.1 Bregmaceros cantori
GCGGGACCGTAGGACTGCGGTGGCTGTAGCGACCCACAGAGCAGTATTCTCGAGCCTGTTTGCTGGAGGTCGGATTAACACCCTCGATGGACATAGGAAGATCAAGATCAACGGCTTGCATCTGGGGTATTTTGTGACACAGCACTATGTAGAGATGTTTGACCCAAACACACACCTGGTACGTGTCCGTGGTACTCCCTAGTACCACCAGTGGCCTCGGCCATATCTTACCAGCGCAGGGCAAGGCTCCGTGAGCGGCTTTGGAAACGTCTTTTGGGACTAGGATCACAGGATCACAGAGGCTATCCCTTCTCCCATTCTCACCTTGTCCGGATGCACACCTGCCCTTCTCTACACACATTAGAGCTGCAAGCGATTAATCGATTAAACGATGATAATCGATTAATTGTCAACTAATTTGATAATCGATTAATCAACAGTACTTGTTTTGCTCCATTCTCCTCTCATGAATGTGTTGAATGTATGATATACTGAATACTTTTTTAAGCTCTATAACTACACATAATGGGTGAAAACACAATAAGTTAGCACGGAACAGAAGGCTCTTCCATGCGAATGCTAAAAAATGGAAATGTTAGCAATACTTGAAGATAGTTAAACCACAAAAAAGTTTGCAATATTTATATTGCAAACTTGTAATAATTAATGTTTCAGGTTAATAACTGTTCTGATTTCGAAGGAAAAGTGAGACGGTTAATCAATTAATCGCTAGTAAAAAAATGATAAATCGATGATCAAAATAATCATTAGTTGCAGCCTTAACACACCACCACCACCACCCCAGCCCTCAACAAAATGTAAACTAAAATGAAAAAGTATACCGCACAGCTCTCCACACATCCTCTGCGTCTCCAAACCATACCCCCTGATCTGTCGCGCCAGCTTTCCAGCAAACCACCAAATATGTTTTTAGTCCTGCTGTTTCTGCTAGCACCATCATTTCTTGCCAGAATATATTGAGCGTGCAGTGAGTCGGGCATGTAGGGTGCACCCTATGTCGTACTGTCTTTATGTCAACCAGGGCTTTGAACCGGTTCAAGGAACGAAAACGAAAACCGTGAACCTTTTGTATTCTCTAGGGAACAGAAACATAACCGGAAACGTTATTATATTTTATGTCCTGGAACAGGAACACTTATTTGAAAATGATGGTAACCGGTTAATACCGGTTTTATTTTGTTCCTCAAAGTTTTTATTGAAACACAGCCTTCCCAGCCACTCCCACGACAAGTGTCGACTTCAATTGAACACCGCCTGGCACAACTTGTGCCAAGGTGACAGGAACGAAATTTACCGTTCCGGGAACAATATATTTTCATTCTAACCGGTTCGGGAACATCAATTTCTTGTTGGAAATCATAACTGGAAACGTTATAATTCTATTTCTGTGCGGAACGAACCAATTGGGAAAAAATATCGCTTCAAAGCCCTGATCTCAACGCATCGCACTAAAACCCTGCTTTCCTTTTGAACAGATTATTTTTCTTTTCACACTTCACAACCGGAAGGCTGATATTATGTCCCGCCGTCTGAAACACGCTTTCAAGTGTCTGTATAGCTGCCCTGTATAAGTCAGTTGTAGTGGACAGAGGTGGCTACATTTGTCACATAAAACGCACACCTGTTCAAAATATGCTTACTACAGCTCGCTCTGTGACCAATTACCTATTATCCTGATGGCTGTTTCCACTAGTAACTCCGACAAAAAATGAGTAAATGGAACAGATTTGCACAGATTATTCAATCATGCGCTTATGGAGGACAGATCCGCACTAGAACATTTGGGTGTGGAATAGCACAGCGCAAGTTACCATCATCCTTTTCTAAATAACGCGGTAGGTGTAATAGACATGTTGAAAAATATTCAAAGACACGGTGAAATAAATGGCATCGGAAGTCATGTTCAGTCTAGAATTGTTACCGGAACTACCCGCCGAACTCGTCTACTAACCTGCAATAAATGTGCATAGCAGGAGAGAAACAGTCGGAGTGACAAAGAAAATACTCAAAAAAAGAAGAAGGAAAAGTTATCATGCTTTAAAAAGTTATCGTACAATGAATCGAGTTATTGAATATCGTAACAGGCATACATTTCCCTGGGGATATTTTTTGGGTAAATTCAGATGCTACGAAGAAGTCAACGCGTCTAGTGGACAGCAAGTCGGATGGAGTAGTACCTTAGTCTGGCGATACGTAACCTGGTACGTGCAGTACGTACGTGGTCTGGCATATGTAAACTGTGTGTTTGTGCAGTGCATCATGGGTAATACACTTGGTCGCGGTTCCAGCGCAGTGCACATACTACAGACGATGCGGGGTAACAGTATGAGACTGCACGAGGCGAGTCTAGTCGGCACTGGCATCTATGGGCCATATGTCGATTGGTGGAGTATACACCATGATTCGTTTGCCCAGCGCACTGGGCTCATACAAATACCGTGTAGTCTCGACTTGGGGATAGGTTGGTTAACCTCTTCCTTATTTGAGGCGGACACACCTCGAGCTGTGTTACAGTAACATAAATACTGTGTAGCTTCGACTTGGGGTTAGGTCGGTTAACCTCTTCCTTATTTGAGGCGGACATGCCCCCAGCTGCGTTACAGTAAAATATAAATAGCGTGTAGCCTCGATTTGGGGATAGGTCAGTTAACCTCTTCCTGATTTGAGACGAATATGCCTCCTAGCTGCATTTACACATATACAATCATTATGAAATGGATATAATATTAATGGGTATGAAATCAAAATGACAGAAATAATTTCCTCAATACATATGTTTCCATACTAAAGTATTGTTGGCACAGCTAATAGGGCTGTTGCGCGTGACGTCACGGCTTGACTGCGGCAGACATTTTGGTGGTATCATGTAAGGTGAAGTAAACGTACACTTAAATGGTATACCTTACCACGTCACGTCAATTATTTAGGGGGAAATACAATGGACGTAGTTAGGCTGCGGCCTGCTGGCGATTGATAGCGTATTACCGTGGATGTATCAATAATAGAACACTTTTAAACGGACAATGTTGCAAATATGCAAATATCACTCTCTGCCTGTTCGTCTGACCACGATGATACCACCATAATGAATTATATTTTTCTCTTCTTTAAGACAGAGTGTTTTTTTTTTTAATACCTCGACAGTTTCGGTTGCAGGCTGTCGAGGTATTAAAAAAAAAAAACTTACTCTGTCCTTAATAAGAAAAATATAATTGTGTCAGGCAGTATGAGCATCATTAAGGTATACCACCGTAATGTCTGCCGGCGACAAGCCGAGACGTCGCGGCGCAACAGCCCTATTGTGCATAAATGTCCCACCCGTTTTTACATTAAAAAGGTTGTCTCTACTCTGCAACGCTCATTATCCGTCATGAAAATGATTGTGAATTATATTCTAGGGTTGTTGTCTTCTCAATAGCCCCTCAAGGCAGCGTATGAAAAGGCGTTCGGGGCGTGTTATCACTCTACGCTGTGTTAAACATCCGACCAAACACACACTCCCTTGTCCTCCCACCACCCCCCACCCCCGTTTGTTGGCAGCCGCATAAAAGCGATTCCCGCTGGTGGAAGTCGCTGGCAGAATGTAGTGAGGCTCGCGTGGACTGTGTTCTGTGTCCGGGGCCATCTGTCTTATTATCCAGTCCATGATACAGCAGTTTGATGTGCCTTAAGTCTGTTCCCTTCTTCTTCTTCTGCACATCTCCACGACGACAGCAACCATTTCCTCACCGGACCCGGCGACCCAATCTGCTTTTATTTCCCTCTTCAGTTTCTCTCTCGCTGAAAGTGGAAGACAAATCGACAGTGTTTAGAATCCCGCCCACAAGGTTGGGGGAGTAGCGGATTACATGCAGGGTGGATTGCCTTAATGTGGGACACCTGAGCTCCAGTGTCTCTGGCACCTCCCTAAACTAATGAATGTCAGTGAAACTATGGTAAAAGCAAACTATGATAATGTGTCTAACGTAAACTTCAACTGTTCAACACTACATTTCACTGTTCGGGATTAGGCAACGGACTGTCCCACATTAGGAGGTTGCAATAGACATACCCACTTTAAGGCAATCCACCCTAATCAGATTACACTAATCTGATTAGTAGTCCTTCACAATTACTTTTTTGAAAATATGTAATCTAGAATACAGTTACATTTGCCTGAAATACGTGTATTACGTCCATTTTCACAATCCTTCCGAGGCCCCTGGTAGCTTGTAAATGTGTACGCAGAAGACTCACACCCACTGTCATTTGACACACGAGTCACATTTATCTAGCTCAGTTTCTCACTAGAACAAAGTTAGAATTCTTTGGAATTCATGCAATTTTTAAAATGTGTTGTATTAGGACGGAATAGGGCTGTTGCATGTGAGGTCACACTTGGCGGCGGCAGACATTTTGCTGGTATCACGTACAGTGAAGTCTATGTATACGTGCGGTTAAGTGATATTCCGTGCAATAGCCCTATTCAAAAGTAATCTAATCCTTTTATTAAAATGTGGTAGAGGCATTACTTTACTGCATACAATTTTTAATGAGTAACTTGTAACTGTAACAGATTACTTTTTTAAAAAGTAACCTTCCCAATCCTGCCCACCGAGTAGTATTAGCAGCAGTATTGTCTCGAGACGTTATAAATATCGATGTGCACATATATGCATATATATGGATGAGGGATGTAACAACGTGTACTGTGGAACCGTTTGAGAATATATACCACGATGCAGTGTTTAATATACGCAAGACATCAAGTTTGATGTCACGACCTTTGACCTTACATGCAAAAATACTATGACGTTTGTGTCTATTTGTGTATACATTATATACACTTTGTATGCACAAACAGGCACACATACCCTCAATAACTACAGATAGTCATTAACAACTATTAGCTATGCATCAATGACATGAAAGTCATTGGCTGTGTCTGAAATGGCTCCCTAACCCCTACTCCCTACTCCCTATATAGTGCACTTGTAGTGCAGTCAACAGCAATGGCCAAGACTTCGGACACTAGAGTCGGTGCCGTTAAAATTATTATAAAATATAGAATTATAAAATTCAACAATCATCACAGAGGTCAAAAGTACTTACATGTATAACTATTTCCTGTGGTCGGTCACTCTTGACTCCCGCCATGCCATGTTTTGTAGGTTTGGTCATTTTTAAAATATCTTGCAATCCATTATGGGTTATATTGGTCGAGGGTACATCGATGCTCACTACTTTTGACGGTGAATTGTGGGATTATTTGAGTGCACTATATAGAGCACATGGAGGATTCGGACACTCCGTGCGAATATACGGAGTGCGACTTTATAGGGCGTGCGCCCCATGTAGTGCACTAAATAGGGAATAGGGAGCGATTTTGGATGCAGCCATTCCTCCCCTGGGGCCTACATACAAAATAAGTGGTCTTATTTTACAGATTTAAGAGTTGATTAAATATTTACTATACATGGCCGGCTGACATTCAAACAGGTGAAGAAAGTGACTGTTGTTCCAGAAATTATTTGGAAGGATTGTTTCAAGCAGTATTCAAACCAAGTAACGGTGTACTTCAAATTAATGAAATATCTTTGTATTATTGCTTAAACAAACACAAAATTCAAATTTCCTCCTCACAATGCTTTTTTTATTTCCTATTTTATTTTCATACCCTTCCAAAAATGCACCAAAATGCGACTTCCAAACCGGGGTACGCACCGTGAATTTTTGGATGATTGTTGAAAAATATATATCTTAATCTTCACATTCTACATCGCCTGGTCCTAGGTGAAGATGCAGTAGGGGATAACTCTCTCATTCCTTCTCCGTGAGATTCTGAATGACACCTGGAATCAGGAGCTCACGGCGTTGCGACAATGTGCCATTTTTGCCTTATCGTGATCGAACAAAGACGCCAGGGGTTATTTTCTCTGCTCACAAAGCTTGATCGCAGACCAGCGTTGTTTATCAGCTCCACACGTCTCGTGAAGTTAATCAGGGGGGCACTTGTTGGATGTCAACAGATACTAGCCTGGCAAGCCAGACCAAACGAAGCATCCAGCAATCGCTCGAATGTGCGTTTGGGTCTGGAGTCCATCGAATCAAAAAATGAATGAATGAAGGAATTTTATTTTAGGACAGACAGCACAGAGCCATTGAACATTTCAACATGAGATATGCGATACATACAGATGGTTGTACAAGACGGGCTTAGCAGAATTGCTATATTTCACCTGGCTGTCCAGGGTGGAGTACACATACTCCAGTAGGGACCTTAAACAATCTGATCCTCGTCTCCGTTTCTGCCGACCAATCAGAGCCGCGTTGAGGTGGGATACTTCCTACTCCGTCATTTCACACGCCTATGTGAATAGGTGTGACAATTAATAATGCTCCTCCTCCGCCAGCACCACACGCCACACCTCTTTTTGATACCATCGACTCCAGACCGACTTTTGGTTTTGCCTGTCGAGGTGCCTTTGAGGCCTGTGCCGAGAGAGGTTCCACGTTAGACGTCACTGTTGGCTTCTTCGGTCACGGCGTTGTGCTAATGCCGCTATGTTCATTGGTACAATTCAAATAACCAACTGCCACGTAGTAGCATCACTGGCGCCGTGGCACAGCGGTAAAGTTGTGTGCCATCAAGTTTTTGCATGGCTGAGTCCTTGGTTCAAACCCGGAGCCCAATGCTCCGGGTTTAAACCAAGGACCCATCAGCGCCTATGCTCCAGGCCCAAACGAACATTCGAGTGGTGCGTGGACGTTTCGTTTGGTCTGCCTTGCCAGGCTAAACAAATAGTATCCTAAAAAATATGTCAGCTCTGGTGCCTTCTTGACCCATGCATTGTCACACACATACAACACACATACTTCAAATCTTCGTTTCACACAGCATCGACCGGTGTCTGCATTTATTGATGGAAGCCGACAGCTTCAGACTGTGAGCGCCGCATCGTCGAGTCGCACATTGTGTAGCATGTCAGCTATTTGTGTTAGCGTTCCTAGCAGCTAATACTTGTATTTAGAATTCTTTGGTTTCACAATAGCTAGCGTTATCTGGCAACCTTCTCTACATAGCTTTTTTCCGGTTAGCATCCACTGGTTAGAATGTATCCTCAAAATATTAGATAGCCACCGGTTAGCGCTTAGCATCTTCTGGGTAGCACTTAACACCCTCCAGTTAGCAGCTAGTGTTCACTTTGATATTTAGCTTTCTTTGGTTAGCAGTAGTGTTGCATCGATACCGATATCGGACGTACTCGGTATCGGCACCTTTTTTTGTGGTATCGTGAGTACCTACGCCCAGTATCGGACCAATACCATTTTTCCGACGCCGTACGGTGGAAACTGCCCGAATCTTGTCTAAATCTAGAATATGTAAATTAAATGTTTTTGTGAAAAAATGTAAGTAAAGTAAGTAAAACCCGCTCCCTGCAGTGTCTAAAATATCTCTTCTCATCTGCTTAAATGAAAAAGAAAAAATTGCCTTTTTCTAAAAAAATGGTCAGGTGGAGTAAGGGGGTTTTGCATCTGACCACTTCAGTTACTACCCCAATATCACCCAAACAATAAAATATTAAAATAATGAAATAATTCTTAATATGTTATTGCTTTTTATAATTGTCCTCCACTACTATTAATCATAGACTGCATGTAAAAATTACCGCGATAACACTAGTAACTTCTTCCCAACCCTTGGGAAGAAGTTACTACCAACAGCACATTTTTTCAAACAGTGATATCGGTATCGGACGATACTGCTCAGGTATCGAGTACCGGGTATCGGAACCAAAAAATGGTATCGGTGCAACACTAGTTAGCAGTTAGCATCCTCTCTGGCTTGTGGTTTCTGTCCACCTTGTTAGCATTTTTGTATATTGGTTAGCGATTATCATTCTCTGGCTAGTGCTCTAGCGTCCATTTTTCTTGGCATTTATGAGCCCCACCCCGGTTAGCATTTAGCATCATCTGGTTAATAGCTAACATCCACTACGTAGCTTCCCGTTTGCCTCCTCCGTTTTAAGACTGCTCAACTGGTTTCTGACTGGCGGTCCCCGCAGTTATGTCAAGGTAATTGGTTAATATCCTCCGGCCCACGTCAGTTTAGCACCCTGCGGTCACCCCTCGCTGTCCGCCGGGTCACCACAACGCGGGCAGCTAGCTGTGGTTAGCCACCAGTAAGCACTCCCAACCCTCCCGACCACGGAGTGCGCTAACTCACTCCAGCGCTTTTGTCCAGTCCTCGCGTTTAGCGCAGTCCTGCCGGGCGACGACAGAGAAGGCAAAGGAACCTTGAAGAAACGGTTTTTAGTTCCATAGTAGGGTACCGACCTTTTTAACTAGCGCGCCCTCTCCCTGGATTGCATGAGCGCCATGATTGTATGCATAATAAACATTTTAGACAAGCCGAAAATGTAAGTATTTCAACTGCATTTGGAGCGAGACTTGTACATGGGTTTGATATCTCTCTCTTTTTTTTTTGTATTAATTTTTTTAATTCATGAAACATTTTTGTACATTGTATGAATATAAAAAAGTGCAAATATTTGACATTTGACATATAGAGTAAATACTTAGAAGTGCATGCATAATGCATATATTCTTTAATAATGTGTATGTGTAAATATACACATATATTTTGTATTGGCGTTGGGCTGGCATACAGATATATGTCTTCAGCGCATATACAGGTAAACATATATGCATATTCCATATATCCATATATGTATATCCATGTCCAATGGCATGCTTCGGCCAAGGTTATCAGTCTATTTTATTTTCTTGAGCTTGTTTTAATTTTTTTTTCATTTTCTTTCTTTCTTTGGACTTTTTGGTTTGTTCATAATAGCAAAATGAAATGTCTCTGTTTTTTTGCTATTACGGCGTGGGCAGCGCCGAGCACTTACTATGGTTTACCCTGCGTTCGTTGTTACCCATTGTGTGAATAATAAATTACTTTATTGAAATTATTTGAGTCACTTGCCTTTTCTCTCGGTGGGGCCAGCTCACATTTTCAACAAAGATTGATGGAATCATTTAGCCTGGTGAGCCAGAACCAACGCTTGTAAAAGCAGGGTCGGAAAACGGAAAAAAAAAAAAGAAAAACATGTCAATCAATTTTTTTTATCCAGTCACAGCGCAGTAGTTGGGACAGTTTGGTTGTGTGGCAGCCAAACTCCGCCCAAGTGTCGCATAGCCTGTACAAACTCCGCCCACGTCTTGCGCAACTTGTACAAACTCCCCCCACGTCCACACTGATTGGTTCCGTATCGATGCCGACCCTGATTCCAGACCCAATGCAAGCGTCTAGCGATGTGCGATGCGTTGGTTCTGGCTCGCCAGGCTACAAATAATTTTTCCACAATCGTTTTACATGTTTCTTTTTTCGACACCTTGATATTATTTTGTTCTTGCGACATGTCAAACCATGTTGTCTACCTGCGTTTGATCTCATGTTCAATTAGACAGTTCCATTCACTCATACAAATCAAAACAAATATGACTTTATTGACATGGTAATAAGCATCATACATTGCCAAAGCATACATATAACAAAACATATTATAAACAGCAAACAATCAATAGAGGGAAAAAAAATATAAAGTCTGTATACATAACAATGTACACTCTGCATAATGTCTGTAATATACATATGTACAGCATTTGTATCATCTGTACTGTAATAGTAATACGTCTTCATATCAACGACCATGAAGGTTCATCTCTCTCCTCTCCACTGGTTGTCCCTCAGTCGTTCACAGTCTGGCACATATTGTGCTGCTATTACGGCCCATTCACTTTTCTCTCCAAGGAGCTATTGTGGTGCTGACTTGTCAGGGATATTCTCAATTTCTTTGTATTTCTCTGAGATTTGGAGGAAGTATGATTCTCTAATGTCTTTATATGCATCACAGTGTAATAGGAAGTGTAGCTTTGTCTCTACCTTTCCTTGGGAACAAAGTGTGCATTTTCTGTCCTCTTTAGGGTACCGTGTCTGTCGGTGCCGACCAGTTAATATTGCTAGTCTGTGGTCACTTAATCTATATTTAGTTAAGGCCTTTCTCAGTTTGGAATCGTTGATTTTAGTCAGATATTTTGCTACTGTCACTGCTACTCTCTGTTTAGTTTTGAATAGCATTCTAATTTGTTTGGTGTCAGTAAGTGACATAGTTATCGCTCTGTTTGTTCATTCATTCTTTCAGTCATTCATTCGTTCGTTCGTTCATTCATTCATAGGTTTGCAGAGGAGGGTGAGGTTGGCAACCGAGCAGGTCAACTCCTACTTCACTTTACCAGAAGTCAGCTCTGCATTGTGGGCAATCCTCTGTGATTATCCTCAATTCTCCTCTCGCGCGCATGCACACTCTCACACAAACTCACACACTCACACACAGGCAGACTCTCTCTCTCTCACACACGCACACACGTGTATGCCGGTAGTGCAGCCGCCCGTCAGGACAAGTAGGCGGGGCTGCTTGCCGCTTGCTGATTGGTTGAGTTGCGGGCAAGGAGGCGTCCTCTCATTGGCTGCTGCCAACTAGTAAAATTTCTTCTGTTGCCATGGTTGTAGCGCTGAACTGCCCAAATGTCTGTTCCCCTCTCTCCCCTGTTTCTACCTCTCACCCTTCCCTCTCTCTCCCTCTCTCCCCCTCCCTCTCTCTGTGACTTCTTTTCTACTCTTCCTACTCCTCTCTTCACTCCTCGCTCCATCTCATGCCCCTCCTTCTCTCCAGCATGCTAGCCCTCTCTCTCTCTCCATCGCACAGTGACATATGATGAATTGGTGATGTCATCGTAGTGGGGGATTCTATTAAATGAGTACATATGGAGTTACTCATAGTGAGTACAATTCGATTGCTGACGGTATTAACGTGAGTATGAGGATGCAATGTAGTCTGTTTCAAAGTTAAAGCATGCCACATACAGGCATGTGGGCACTTGTGTGTGTGTGTGTGTGTGTGTGCGCGCATGAAGGGTTAGGGAGTGACCAATTAAAAGTAAGCAGGTTAATTTTAACAGATTCTGAAGATAATTTTCAATGCCAGATTATGGATAAACACAGATGTGGAATTTTAATTAATTAACTCAAATTTAATAAATAATTGTATACCAGCTTACTACATATCAGTATGCATATCTTCTTTACTTACTTTAAGGTCTCTGTCTTTAACTGCTTACGGACTGAAGAAAATACTACTAATAATAGTAATAATGATAATAAGTAACGTCTGACGACAATCCAAAACGGTCAGCCCAGTGGAATTTAGGTCCCACTAAGCCCGTTGGTACACACGTATTCTTTTTATTCATTTCTCATATCACAATGAAATATCCATCTTCTGTTGTGTCTTCATTAATTCATCCATTCACTCATTCATTCACTCACTCACCAAAGCTATGAAACACCCAATGTACTGCAGTCTCCAGCCTGTAGAGGGCGGTCCTAATCATGGCGGTGTATCCTCGGCTACAGAGCAAGACGCTTTAGTAAACTTGATTTTTTTTTTTTTTAAAGACAAGTTTGGTCTAAAATTTAGACCAAACCGGATGCAAACTGCCGTTAAACACCAAGGAAGAAGAATAAGAAGCTATAAAAAAATAATAATAAACATTTAGACCATTACTCTGGAGGATAACAAAACGGGGAACGTTAGGATACGTTTCTTCAAACACAGGTAGGACATGTACCAAGTTACAAAGGTTTTTTTTTTTTATTATTATTTTTCTAAAATAAAATGTCTGGCTATCCCACCATTGTCCTGAATAAATCCATTAATACATAATAATAATTAGTTTAAATTGGCGTATGCTGTGAATATAATGACATAAATTGTCCATTGTGAAATAATGCGTACAGTTGAATCATTGAAATATCAGATTAAATAGAAAATGGTTGATTGCTAAGTGCTAGTAAAAATCTGTACATTTTCTGCACTCTGTCATTTGGTACTATGAAAATCTGAGTGTGGTTCATGAAAGTACTATGGTGTGGCGGTAGCCACTTTAGGAGAATAATTCACTCCAGACTGTTCAGACAGAACTGCCCATCACAGACTATATATAGGCTGTGCACCTGTTCTTCTCTCTCTGTGTCGAATAAACGGTGCCCACGTCGTGCGTGGCATCTTCATCTCGCAAGGTGTTTCACTTTATTCCACACACTTCTACATTGGTGACCCCGAACTAGTCGCTTGACGTTTCAGCGACAACGAACACGCCGCCATGCCAAAGAAACGCGATTCCTAGATCAAAGCGGAGCCGTAGGACAACTACCTGTCCGACCGCGACCTGGCACGCCGTTTCGACAAGATGGCGGCACCCATGCCAGCCACCCTGCCACTGCCAACAGGTGCGACGCGGCCAAAGCTACCCGCCTTCTGGGAGTCTATACCAGAGGCTTGGTTTGTTCACGCCGAAGCGGAATTTGCGGTCCACGGCATCGTAGACGACCACCTCCGGTACCACCTGGTGGTAGCGGCGCTGCCGGCATCCACCGCGGCCCAGCTCGTGGGGCTGCTCATTGGTCGACCTGAACAAGAGACGCCTGATTGACGCTGAGACGCTCATATCCTACGCATGCTCGCCCAGCGACGTCGGCGCCGTGCAACTGGTGAGCGCGTTGCCGATTACGGACACCTACCAGCAGCTCCTGGCGGAGTTTCCGTCGCTCAGCAAACCCGACTTCGCTTCACCGATCACCCTCCACGGGGTCGAACATCACATCGCTACCTCTGGCCCGCCGGTGTATGCGCGCGCCCGCTGCTTGGACGCTACCAAGTTGGCCGTGGCGAAGGGGGAGTTTGCTGAAATGGAGCGGATGGGGATAGCGCGCCGCTCTGATAGCCCGTCTACAGACGGCTTAATGACGTCACAACGCCGAACCGCTACCCGGTCCCACACATCCAAGACTTTTCAGCACACTTAGCCGGTAATCAAATCGTGTTATCCAGTCACAGCGCAGTAGGTAGGACAAGCGGCGTGGAGGCGAGACAACCAAACTCCGCCTGTCTTGCGTAGCCCATACAAAGTCCCCCCATGTCCACGCTGATTGGTCGATTTGGTTCTGGTTGGTTCTGGCTCGCCAGGCTAGGAGACAGCAAGGGAAATGAATGACGCACTTTGACATGTAGGACAGTTGAGACCTTTCGTTTCTCTGTGCGGAACAGATTTTAGCGCATTTGCTTTAAGACATCGCTGACTGAGTGACTATAGTCTGGGATTCCGCCCCCATCCGAGCCCACCAATTGTCAAAGGGCTCAGCCCGAATGATTTAGGGCATGCTTTAACTTGCTTGACGCATTCATAGCTACCGAGACAACTGTGAAACGTGTTCCACCTCGGTTCTACCGAGACGGACCCGGGATAAACCCGCTGGTTTGAATACGCCCTTAAAAACGGCACCACGAGTCCATACGTGATCCATACATAAACAAAGACCTTCTCACCCTGACTTACGGAAGGAGGCTCAGAAGAGACAGTACTTCCTACGGCAGCTTAAGATATTTAGCCTGCCGAGGCGGCTCCTGATAACCTTCTACACGGCCATCATCCAGTCTGTCCTCTGTTCCTCCATCACAGTCTGGTTCGCGTCTGCCACGACATTTGACAGACTACGACTGCAGAGGGTTTTCAGAATGGCAGACAAAATGATCAGTGCCCCCTAACCTGCATTCAGGACCTTTTGCAGTAGCCCTGCTTGACTTGTTAACACTTTACGTGTGCTGATTTTATGCCAATGCCACTTTATAACTTAAGTGCTGCTTTTCTTTATTTTCTTGTTGACCTTGTTCATTACCTGTTGATCTTGAGAGAGTTGTTTCATGCCCAACTAAACTTCCATGTGTGTGTACTGCTGTCATGTATATGTAATATGGCAAATTAAAATTAATCTTGAAACTTTGGAGCAGGGCTCCGAACCGGTTCAAGCAACAAAAACGAAAACTGAATACAAACGTAATTTTGTGGAATTTTACGAGGAGCGGAAACGGAAACAAAAACAAATTTCTTCAACTGTTCCGGAACAGAAACAGAATATTATGAAATCCACAAAACCAGTTAAAACCTTTTTTTTTTAAATATTTTAACATATCCTATGTCTGGGGGACTATTTCCGTCCACTTTCACTGTCAATCGTCAAGCTCCATGCATCTGGGCTCCATCTTGTGGACAGACGAGGACGCGAATGTAATGGCGTATTAAACCCAGTTTTCACGTTAATACAGTTGCACTGAAGTTTGAAAGTCCACCAAATATTTTTTTGTATGAACAATAACTAAACTTAACATTGCACAATATGAGGAACTTTAAGAACGAACAAGATGTTTGCGTTCCGAACCAGTTCAGGACCAATATTTTGGTTGCGAGAACGAAAACGTTAAAATAGACCTGCTTGAAACGTTCGCAGCGGAACGTTTTAAAAATATTTTTGTCTCCAGGCCCTACTTTGGAGTCCCAAAACGCTGTTGTCATGTTGATGAGAGGAACAAACGGCAAAGAAAAAAAATCCGGATTTCACATGAAAACGTTCCCGCGTGGACAGCACCTAAACTGCTGAAAGGGTAAGTCCTCGCCTTACAAGACAAGACTTTGGCCTCCGTGACACCAGCCCTGGAACTATGCAGCCTAGCGGTGAACTTCGACCCCACCTCTCTCCTTTCAGACCTGTGTCAAACATGGCAGCAAGTTTGACTTTTTTCCAACTCAGACACTTTTACCATTATCATGTGTACCTAGTGTTGCCCAGTGGCTCAGTCAGTTTGGTACAGCACTGCAAAGCAATTGTATGCCGCAAAGGCGAGGGTTGAGGGTTCCGATCCCCTCACTAACAGATTTGCTGCATGTCCACTCATCGACCCATTTCCGATATAAAATAAGATAATCTTTTATAGAGAAATTCTGAGTGCACATGGGAGAATGCGATTAACAATTATTCACAGATCAAGCACAGCATAACCTGCAAGGAAGCATGAAAAAAATACATAAACATATAAAAACAAATATACAATTTCAACAACAACCATTGTTAGTAGGTTAGCCTTGAGGTACGGCTCAGAGTCTATAAAATAAACATATTAACAAACTGACCATTTAGTAGTTTTATCGACCAGGGAAACATTGAAGGTTTGAACCCATTTGTTTTGCAGTTTGGGATTCTATATCTTATTCCTGAAGGCAGTAACGCGTATTCACCATGCAAAACATGTTCTTCATGCTCTAAGATCTTCAAACATCTGCCTTTTCAATGTTTTATCAAATACATCCTGCAGTGATGTGGGGTGGCGCATGCCTATTATTTTACCTGCTCTTTTTCTGAGAGTTTGCAGTATTTAAAATTTCAATGCATAAAATCAACGAATTAAATGACACAATGGCAATCGTTCCCTAAACCCTACCCCCTACTCCCTTTATAGTGCACTCAACAGCAACAGTATAATATATAATATATAATTATAAAATTCAACAATTATCACAAAAAGTCAGAAGCACTTGATAACTATTTACCGTTGTCAGTCGCTATTTACTCCCACCGTGTCATGTTTTTGTAGTTTAGGTCATTTTTTTCTAAAGTCTTGCAATGCTTTATGGGTTATATTGCTTGGACTAGGGTACATTGATGCTCACTGCTTTTCGCGGTGCATTGTGGGATACTTTGAATGCACTATGTAGGGTACATGGAGAATTCGGACACCCCTACTGACTAAATGGTGTGCACCCCATATAGTGCACTATATAGGGAATAGAGAGTGATTTCGGACGCGAACAAAATGTACATTTCCAATCATAGCGCTAAAGCTCACATTGGCTGTGATTTGCATAGACAGCAGCATGCTTACATAATGACCACTACACACATACCGTGACATAACATTGTGGACTTTGGACGTGTATAATTTCTCTACATTCTTTGGTTGTTATGTGGACTCTTTGAATGCTGTGCAGACTCACACACTTTGCACTCACGTAACGGTCTGATCTCCGAGCTAGTGGAAATATTCTTTTCTTGCCAAATCGTCCTTGGCTTCGCTAGAGCCGCTGATGTTTGTGCGATGCTGCTGAGGATTTCAGGTTGTGACCCTTGGGCTGTAACATCGGCTACAAGATACTTAAAGCTACTAGCCTGGCAAGCCAGAAACAACGCATCGTCCACGCATCACACATCACTATACGCTTGCATTGGGTCTGGGAAAATCAGGGTCACCGTCGGTACGGAAACAATCGACCAATCAGCGTGGACGTGGGGGGAGTTTGTACAGGCTACACAAGACGTGGGCGGAGTTTGTACAGGCTACGCGAGACGTGGGCGGAGTTTTGTACGGGCTATGCAAGACGTGCGCGGAGTTTGAACGGGCTACGCGAGACGGGGGTGGAGTTTGTACAGGCTACGCGAAACATGGGCGGAGTTTAGTTGTCACGCCTCCACGCCGCTTGTCTGATCTATTGCGTTGTGACTGGATAACACGATTTGATTGACACAGTTTTTTGTTTTTTTTTACGTTTTCCGATCCTGG
>OMKY01208962.1:7682-19162 GCA_900302395.1 Bregmaceros cantori
TTCAAAAGTCTTAAATCCAGAAACTAAAATTTTCTAAAACGCCAACATTTTCATCGTAGGTCTAAAAATTGTATTTACTCAAGTTTCAAAATGTACATTCGTTAGTTCAAGAAGTGTCTCAGAAACACAAAATGTGACTGTCGCGTTGTTGTTTCTGTCTGTGTGCTGAAACAGACGTGAAAAATAAAACAAAATATAAATCTAAATAAAAACAATTTTCCTTGATTTTATTATTTATTACTATTAGGATTTTATTCTGGCTCTTAAAAGTTTATCCCTGACGCTTTTAATCATTTCTATTACACCCTCTCCAACACTAAGGACCTACAATAGGTAAGCCTGTTATATACAACCATCTTCTCATGTCTCATGTTTAATGACTCTGTTCTGTCTGTTCTAACAAACAATTAATTAATTTAATAGTCAGTAACTAACTATTAAAATAATACAGCCCTAGTGTGTTTGTGTGTACGTGTGTGTGTTTACCATGGGAGCACCACAAAGTGATGGGTCTACTGCAGAGAGATGGGCTGACTTATCATGCCGTGGGATCATTAACTAGATGAGCATAGATTTGTTGTTAGCGTTACATGCTGATTTACAAACAACTCGACGTCAAACTCCTCTGTCTTCTGCCCACGGGCCAACACCGCTGCACGCCACGGGCTGAGGAGCGCTCGTCTTGCAGAAAGCTAAAGATTCATCATGCGGATCCTGAGCCAGCATTAATTCAAATAAGTGTTGCTGTCTAATTCATTATGTTTATAGGTCGACTAATTGTTGACTAATGAATTATCAAATTAATTTGCAAAACATTTAATAATCAAATTCAACACTACCACCTATTATTCCACACAAATTTCAAACCAATATGAAATATGACATGAAAAAGTGTGAACGTTAAGTTAAATAACTTGGTTGTTGTACATTTGTTGGTTAAGAAAATAAATATAAAGTTTTTGCCAAGATAACCAATCATACTGGAAAAAACTGACCAAAAATGTTTTCAAAATATTTAATAATTTTAGCCATATCGGGTATTTTTGGTATTTCTCCAAGTGTGGTCTTTTGTCGCACACACGCACACACCATCAGCCTTGTTACCAGACTGTTGCATATGAGCCTGCAGCCACAGACTGTTTATTGCACACATCGTAACAAGTGCAACAGAGGTCACATACATTCAGGACCCTGGACAGAGCTTGAATTGCTAATACTGTTGACCTGTTGACCCTTCTGCCAAGTCTATAAGAGATGGAAAGGAAATCTATATAATTATTATTAGTCTGTATATTGTCCATTTCTACTGTATAATATCCCAACAGAGTTGGAACAATTAATTGAGGCGAGTCAGTTAAAGTCAATAATTAGTTTGGAGTCGAGTAATCATGATTAATTGAGTAAGAGTTCAAAACTTCCAGCTCTAGTCTTATAATAATGTAGGGGCGGGATATATATATAATCCCGATTGGGATTGAGTATTCAAAATAAAATAAAAATATTGTGCTCAGTGTGTACACATGTGTTAGTGTGTGTATTTGTATGTGTGTGTGTGATTGTCTGTGTGTGTGTGTGTGTGTACTATGTACTCCCTGGTCTGTGCTCTGCATGATAAACAGTCTATGTGCTCAAGGTTGGAGCTGAACAAGACTGTGTGTGTGTGTATCTGCGTGTGTGTCTTTGTGTGTCTTTGTGTGCGATTGTGTATAAATCAATCCGCTGTCATTAGCCTCCACTGATTGAACGGTTGCTGTAGATTAAAAGCTATTGCGTGTCTGTGCATTTTAATGTGTGTGCGTCTTGTGTGTATTTCCCAGTTGCTATTGTGCGGGAGTCTGTGTTAGAGCGGTAAAAGATGAAATGATGTTAATCAATGGTTGAATTTAGAGCTACATATATATATCTTGCCTCAATTAATCATTCATACTCTTTTGAGACACTACTACATGAACTAGTGCTCCTGTTAAGTGTCATAACGATACTTTTGACATAATGGTATTAATCAGCACAAACACCAGTCTTATGCCTTTTATTTTCGTTTATAATTGAATCATTTGGTAGAAAAAAACATGTCTATAATATGCAAACCATTTAATCCAGAATATCTTAAAAACGTTGATTATCAATTATTTTGTTTCATTTTTTTTGGTGTATGCATAATCGCTTGAAAAAAACATGTTTCATCTGCTGAGAATATTTAATTACTAAAATTGACATTTGAAAATCAATTAATCGGCAATGATTTATCATTGTTTAATATATTCTTGCTCCTATTGATTGGCAGTCTCCATTAGATACTGAACACTGTTAACCAACACAGAAACACAACCAGTGAAGATAATAAATTAAACAAAGTCATTAGCTGGCAGTGAAGAATTGGCTTTTCCATGCTAATACTAAAATGTTAGGAAATGATAGTGCGCAATGTTAGGCTGTAGTCTGCAATAAGTCGAGATGGTGTATTCTATTCATATATGTGGTTGTGGAATTGAATATGTGTGCGTGTGTGTGTGTGTGTGTGTGTGGAGGGGTATACGGTGCCGTGCATGGGGGGCTGTGCATGTGTGGTGCAGGTGTTTCTGACATTCTGTTGACGCTGTGACCTCCATGCGGATTTGTGTGAGAGACAGAGACGGAGAGACAGAGAGAGACAGAGAGAGAGAGGAGTGATACACAGAGAGACCCATAGATACTGTGAGAGAGACACACACACAGACGAAAAGAGAGAGGGACAGCAATGGAGAGAGTAAGATGAAGAGAGCGAGATGGAGAGATGGCTAGAGAGGGACACAGAGAGTGGTACAGGTTTGGGCACAGCTAGACGGAGAGATAGAGAGATGGAGAGAGGGTGAGAGAGATAGACGGATAGATAGTGAGAGACGTGGTGGTGGTGGTCAGGGGCCAGGGGTGTAGAGTCAAAGGACCTTGGAGAAAGATGGAGGAGATAGACATGCAGAGAGCAGGAGGGAGGGAGAAACAAAGTGAAGGTAGAGAGCAGGGGAAGGTAGAGAGCAGGGGTAGCGAAACTGACAGCTGAGTGTATAGAAAGAATTCAGTATGGGCGCACGCACACAGTAGAACACGCACATAGAATTTATATTAGGCACATGGGGATGCAGTGTTTAGCACTGCTGCCCCACGACAAGAAGGTCCTGGGTTCGCATCCCAGCCCACCCATGTTCTTTCTCTGTTAGTTGTGAGTTGACATGTTCTCCCCATGCCTGCGTGGATTTCCTCTAGGCACTCTGGTTTCCCCACCACCAAAAAGCATGTTCTATAGTTAACCTACCTGCAGAGGAGTAACTGCTCTTGGGCAAAACAGCCTGACCTTTAAAGGTCCCAAACAATGGAAATCTCCTCCCTGGGCAGTTATGCCAGCATTAAGCCCACTCATTGCGCCACTTCCGGATTGTCAGT
The DNA here is from genome assembly GCA_900302395.1 of Bregmaceros cantori. NCBI lineage: Eukaryota > Metazoa > Chordata > Actinopteri > Gadiformes > Bregmacerotidae > Bregmaceros > Bregmaceros cantori. The sequence continues at coordinate 11,100 of OMKY01208962.1, forward strand.
AGAAAAAGGAAAAATTAAAAATAATAATAATAATAAGTGACCACTGACTAGCATCCAAAATGGTCATCCGTGTGAAATTTAGCAGTCCTGCTAAGCCTGTTTGCAGAGCCATATTCTCTTGCTTTGTGTCTCAAGTCACAATGAAATATCCATCTTCTGTTGGGTCATGTATCATGTTGCAATGTTTAATGCTTCTGCACTGTCTGTCCCTAAATAATAAATCCTTCATTACTTCATTCATTCTTTGAAAAGGTGCTGGTATTGATGGGGTCTGCAACTGTGTTATTAGCTCTCTTCATAGCCCTGTCGTGGAACAGTCCCAGAATGGTGGGAAGAGGGGTGCCCATAATTCTCTCTATGGTTCTGATAACCAACCAAGACCTCTAGCAGGTGGTGACGCAATTCAAATTGTTCAAGGAACGAAAACGAAAACCGGGAACTTTTTGTATGGAACGGAAACGAAACCAGAAACGTTATTATTTTTTATGTTCCGGAACAGGACCAATTATTTATAAATAGTGGTAACCGGTTAATACCGGTTTTATTTTGTTCCTCAAAGGAGTGCACTTGGGGATAACTTCAGAAATAAAACAAGAGTATTTATAAAATCTATGATGCAGCAGTGAAGTACCAAGTACCAGTTGCGGGACTCTCTGCAGTGTGTTGTTGAGGGTTCGCCCCGACACGCAACGAGACCTCGGCTGTAGAGCACTACCAGCGGGCCTCTGTAGCGAGTCGCTTTGGGTTCGCCGCAACATATATTACATAGCATTAAACAGCTGACAGGAACGAAATTAATTCTAACCGGTTCAGGAACGTCAATTTATTGGTGGAACACATAACCGGAAACGTTATAATTCTGTTTCCGTTCGGAATGAAACGCTTGGGAAAAGATATTGGTTCAAAGCCCTGGTTGACACTGCCGTGTCTCTTCCCATCCGCTTACATTGCATTTTCAGGATTTCTGACACCATTACATACACCCTCCAGAAATCCGCAATTACGCGATCACGCATGTTTTCGTAGTAAAGACAAGCTTGCATGGAATTTACCATGTCACGCAGGAAAATGCCCCAGTGCATGGAATACTTATTTTTGTTGCGTCATGAGAAGATCCAGTCCATTTCCGCTAATTTACCCTTTATTTTTTGGTTGTTCAATTTACCACAGACGAAGGGCGCAGCGCTCCACAAGCGTCTAATAAAATAAAAAAGTACCTTTTAAAAAACACTGTAATACTACATGGGGTTGGATATTTTTTCTTCTGAAAAATACCCAAAATATTGCCAATACATTTCAAGAGATGAATCTTGTTAACTTGAAATATTGTCCGATGTGGCTATTCCCAAATATCAAATGTACCAACAATTAAGATTGTTTTCTTCATATTCATGTGTTTTATCCATTATCCTGATTTCATATTTCATATTTTCTAATAGTATTAGTTAATACAAATTTGTGTGGCCCAATAGGAAGTCGTGTCACCGCAAAACTGCTAGCAATAACAATAATTCAATTGCTGGGCGATTATCGATTATTAGATTAGTTGCCCATTCATTTTGTCATCGATTAGTCAACGATTAAGCGACTAATCGTTACAGCCCTAGTACACGTATACAAACCTATGTGTATATGGAAATGATTGCAAGGGAACGATAATGTATGTTCTTGGTTATGTCATATTTTTGAGTCTTCTAAACTCCTGCATGGGTTTCTGCATCGTCTTCCACAACGTATCTTGTCTTGCATCTTGTCAGCAACACGGTCCGCTCTCTGTGACAAATTTCTCCCTGATGGAGACGAATAAAGTAACCCTTGAACGCTTGAACCTTGAGAGGGAGCTGGGGGAGAGAGGTTCATAAGAGTGTATTGATAAGCTGAGAGCAGTGTATTTTGAGCAGGTGTGGGAGTGTGGAGTCTGTCCAGCGTGTGAGTCTGGTGGTAGGAACATGGTCTATAGATAGATAGAATTGTTTCTCGGATGTTGACCTCTGTTTGTTCAAATAAAAGGAGAACAGGAGATACCCAATGTGTGTTCTTCTCATCATATGGAAAGACCCTTGTGCTTCCTCTCCATGTATCTATATCTCTCTGTTAAAAAAGAGAAGTTAAAATTTTCACTCGCAATCTACGATATATGGGACCAGATGAAAACTGTCCATATCTGTTGTTCGCAAGGAGTATTCCTGAGCCTTATGGCTTGGGCGGGATGTGCAGTCGCTCGCGCAGTGGGGTCTGCACACTAGAAGACGATCATACAGTAGTTTCATTCCTGTGCAGGCAGTGGATATTAGAACAGAAAAATATTAACAATTTTTTTTAACCCATTTTCTGTGTTTCTGTGCTCTAGTGAGCGGGCAAGTCATGGCTCTCCCCTTGTTAACGGTCCTGCTGTTGGTGCTGAGCTGCTGCTCTGGTGAGTACCTTTTCAAACTCTCTCTCTCTCTCTCCCTCTCTCTCTCTCTCTCTCTCTCTCTCTCTCTCTCTCTCTTTATCTCTCTGTCTCTGTCTCTGTCAGTCTCTCTTTCCTGTCCCTCAATCTCTCCCTGTCTCTCACTCTCCCTCGGTCTGTTCTACTCTGTTTCTCTGTCTCACTTTCTCTGTCTCTCACTCTCTCTCTGTCTCTCATTCTCTCACACTCCCTCTCTGTCTCTCACTCTCTCTGTCTCGTAATCTCTCTCTGTCTCACTCTCTCTATCTGTCTCTAGCCCTCCCTCAGCTCTCTGTCTCTCGCCCTCTCTCAATCTCTCTCTCTCTCTCTCTCTCTCTCTGCTTTTCATTCTCTCTCTCTCAACCTCTCACTTTCTCTTTACCTCTACCTGGCCCTACCTTTCCATACATCCTGTACGCCCTGTTCTGACTTGCCCACATCACTTTGTGTCGCCTTCGGAAAGCACCTGAAACTACACACGCCGGCATTAACACACATTAACACATAACTCCACACAACCCCACTTCCAGGCTTCCAGCTATGTTTGTGTGTTTATGGTAATTATATAGTTACACACAAACACACATGCAGTGGCATATACAAGTTTGGTCAAGATGTTTCTTTATGAATTATTGGTTGTTTGAATCCACAAATATAGGGTGGATTGCTCTAAAGTGTGCCACTACCTAATGTGGGACATTACATGGCTCTGGCTCTTCCCTAAACTAATAAATGTCAGTGAGACTATAGTAAATTACTACTATGGTAATGTGTCTAATATTAAGTTCAAATTTCAATACCACATCTCACTATGCCACCTTAGGCAACTGACTGTCCCACATTAGGAAGTTACAAAAAAGGGCCCACATTAAGGCTATCCACCCTATCATATAGCAGGCAAACACAGTGATATTTGAGAAGTGAAATGATTGATAGGATTTACAGAATGTTTGCATTTTGCAATAATTAATGAAAGAAAAGTAGGCAGGGGCATACATTTGCCACCTAACACCAATATCTATTAGATCATTCAATATTGCAGCCTCTAAAAAAGTCCTTTAGCTTTGACTGACAGCACACGCCACCAGGGCAGAGCAGTGCCACCATGCAAATATTAATGATTCCCGTTTTGCTTTGTTTTTCTCTTCTAAATCCAACAAAACACAAAACTACCATTCATACACACACCAAACACACAAAGGAAGGGGCGGAAACTGGGGGAGCATGATCCTACTCTGAAGAGGAGTTATTAGGTCTGATGGTTATGGTGTAAATAATATCGATTTTGTATCGATATATCGATACAACAGCTGTCGATACAATGTATCGACACAACCACAAGAGTATCGATTCATTTATTTTTTCTCCTGGACTTAATTCCACGCCCGTCCTGCGGGTGGCGCTAAACCTTTTTTGTGCCTCCTACCTCGCTTCCTTTACTACCTTTCTTTACTGTCTGGAAGGTAGTACATTCACTCCCCCGCGCACACTCACTCACGCATTACCTCCTTCTCTCGCTCTCTCACACACTCGTGTGCACACACACACACACACACACTCTAGCAGCAAGACACCGCCGCACCTTGTATAACATCATCTCTGCTGTAACGAAAACTGCCGTTGTACTCTCAAATATCTTAATAACAAATCGTATCAAATCGAGTGGAATTCTTGAGTATTGAAAAAATCGAATCGTTGGGTCAGGAAATCGATACTGAAGCGAATCGCCATGATGGGTGTGATTTACACACCTTTCTGATGGTCCGACTGCAGTCTCTAGGATAGGCCTCCAGGTAGAATAGAAGGGGCAAAGAAACAGGTAGTGAGAACAGTGAGAATTTTTCCAGATTAATACAAGAGAAGAGGTCTCTTTTCCAAGATGTCCAACTTTGAATCTAAATTTTTATAATTCAGCATGCATGATTGAATTTTCATTTCTTAGTCATTTAGTAACTGCTATGGTGCTAATATATCGTGCCTCCAATGTGTGTGTTTCTTGTTCATTTCTCAGGCTCAACGGAAAACGACCGAGACTTTGTGCTTTGTGGCAGCTGGCGTCATGGCAACACGCATTACAAGCGGACGCTGACCTTCGATCTGCAGCCTGGGTGCGGCAGCCTGTCTGTGGCGGCCAATCAGAGCACGCTGGCAGTGAATGGAGACATCACAGCGCAGTGCCGGGCGTCCAAAGCCATGGTTCTGTCTCCAGAAGAGACTGCGGCTGAACAAACTCACTTCTGTGTGTACTGGGAGCCTTTGCTGGACCAGCTTTTGGTCGAGGTAATGAGACCAGAGCCGAAAGAGCCGAAATCGTAGAGATGAAGCGGTCTTCCATTGCCACATACTGTGCAGAGTCTTAAACAATTTCTGAAGATGGGAGCACACGCCCACCGTGTTATTAAAATAGGATGGTGCGAACTTGCGTTGTTATTCCACACCCAAATGTACTTGTGTGGGTCTGTGCCCCAGAAACTCAGGATTTAATAAGTCATGCCCCCCATTCCATTTAATTGTTCCCGTCGGCATATACAACTGAATGCAGCCATCCCATTGGTCCAGAAGAACATGTGACCAGATTTGTGCGTCATCTGGAGTTGTATTTGTTGGTGTTTCAGAAAATGTATGCCAAGCGATGAAGAAAGCAGGGTGGATGGTGAGTAATTGGTCATAGAGCGAGCTCTAGCAATCACATTTTAAAACAGTGTGCATTTGATACAACAAGTTCACCCCACTTCTTCTGCTCTGTGAAGTGTGTTTTGGTAAGGCGGGTCACGATGGATGCATTCAATTCTTTGTGCATAAACATGTCTATTCTAAGAGGGATTCTAATGGGTACCGCACCGGAAATGTGCCGTTACCATATACCACATATATCATAATATTGGTAGTCTTTAGAAACTTGATGGAAGTATTGGTGCATCCATTAATCAGTATTGCATTGTAACGGCTAAAGCTGCACTCAAAAACTTTTTGTACTGAGAATACTATTTTAAAAAAAAAGTTAAATCCCACCCTATTTGGGATCCTAGCGCTGCCATAAACTGTCAGTCTAAGGGTACACAGCCGTAAAACTTGCGTTCGAGTCATTTGTTCTTTCTTAATAGAATTCCGCTACATATCAAGCATAAAATCTACAATAATTACATACTGCCAGTAGTCGTATACAGCCTTGAATGTGTAAAACGGCCTAATAATTCATTATATTAACAACATTGCTGATCAAACATTTAAAAATCAATTCTGTTTGTTTGCAGGTGGGACACAGGAACATTACTCTGTGCTCGCCGTCGGGGCTGCAAGGCAAGTGCTGTACAGACCTATCGCAGTTTGGACCCAACCGACTGGCTTCCTACGGCATCGCCAACGCTACCCAGCGGGGAGATCTCCTCTACCCCGGGATCCTGGAAAGTTACAAATTCTACGGGGACACCATTAACTGCAGTACGTTTTTGTGATTTCTCATACCACACGATTGGCATGGTAGGAGCGTACCATGCATTTGTGGAAACTGCACTGCAAGGGCTGGGAGGAAAAATGGTTATCATTTCAAGTTGATTCAACAGTTCCTAAGTATACTAGTCCAGTCAGCTGCTGGTGTGACTGAAAACTATGCTATGAACAGAGAAGGCATGCTGTGATCACGGCTTTCCATGACATGATAACTTTGACAAGCGTAGTTGCTCCTTTAAGGATTCCCTTGGCTTCTGAACAAATGCAAATTTGGTGGTGTAGACCTTGTTGACTCATCATAAGTGAGAGGATTGAGTCGAATCTTGATATGAAAATATCTGTAACAGGTAAAGCAGTAAAACACATTTTGTGAGCTGTCCAGACATGTAAATAGCAATTTCCTCACAATAACAGAGTGTGAGTGTTGGTGCAGACACAATCGGTGCTTTTGTGCGGATGTAGCTCAGTGCATGTTTGTGTGCTTGTTCATGAGCACGGCTGCATATGTATGTAGTGGGTCTTTCCATTGATCGTTTTTGGATAGTTCCGTACTGAGCGCTAATCATGTGGTGAAAATCCGTTATGCTTTGCTACACAAGTCTGACAGCGCTGTTGCTCCGAGTCATAACCAGGGCAAAATCACAAAATGGGTTCAAATCGTTTGTTTTAATCCGTTCTCTATATATTTGAACATGTCCTATGTCTGGGATACTTTTTCGGTTGTGCATCCATCCAACTTTCACTGTCGGTTATCAAGCCCCAGCCATCTGGGGCTCCACCTTGTGGACAGACATGGAAGCGAATGTAATGCCGTTTTAAACCTGGTTTTACAGTTGCACTGAATTCCACCAAATATATTTTGTATGAGCTATATCTAAACTTAACATAAAAAAACTGTGTTAAATACGTTACGCTAAACATAGGCCTGCCTATGAACCGTTGTTCGGAACGGAACATTTAAAAAATTTTGTTTTCAAGCCCTGGTCATGACATTACTGCGATCGGGAAATACAATTTTTTGTTATAAGTTTAGTCAGTGATAGGGCTGGGACTGTCTGTTGCACACTAGTGTGTGAATTGGGGATGTCAAGGAATCATGTGCCTGTGTGTGTATGTGCAGGCGTGTGCATCTTTGTGGGTGTGTGTGTTTTGCATTGCTGTGGTTGCGTTTTAGGCGTGTGACAACTAGTTTCGTTTTACTTAAATGTCTGTTTATTTTCTGTCCTGTTTGTGTGTGTGTGTGTGTGTGTGTGTGTGTGTCTGTACATTTTGCAGAAGTGGAGTTCTGTGAGAAAGCCAGTCAGGGCTCTACCAAAGTCAACCTGTAAGCAACTTTCCCTACTGCCATCTATGTGAACCTAACCTTATTAGGGCGGCAACTTTCATGTTTGAGTAACTTGTAATAAATAATGTAATAAGTAAATTGTCCTTGCAATATAGTTATCTTTGTTAACGAACAAATAAATGTTATTGTATTTAATATATGTGTGTGTATGTGTGTGATATTCGTTTTAGATTATGTATGTTGTGAAATGGAAAAATATTGGTTGATATTGGTTATCAGATTGGTATCAGAAATTAGGGGTCATATGATATCACTATATCGGCAGAACGACAATATCGTGCATATGTGTGTGTGTGTGTGTGTGTGTGTATATAACTATTTATTTTTTGTGTGCAGCATTGAGCAGACTGTGATGCGATCTCAGATGGTGGGACAGGTGGATCTACCCTGTGCACTGACTACTGTGGTGGTGATGAACGACGACTTCCAGGGATACGACATTCCTTCTGTAAGACACACAACAGCGGTGTCAAACATACGGCCCGCAACCCACATTAGGCCCGCCAACAGGGGTAATAGGGCTCACCCAAAATTTAATCTGGCCCACCAATCAGTTTAATATGTCCCGCCAAATGGTTTTTAATATGGCCCGCCAAACGATTTTTAATCTGGCCCACCAACCGGTTTAATATAGCCCGCCAACCAGTTTAACCTGGCCCGCCCACCGGTTTAATCTGGCCCGCCAACCGGTTTAATCTGGCCCCCAACAGGGGTAATCAGGCTCACCCACAGGTTTAATCCAGCCCACCAACCAGTTTAATCCGACCCACTACATGATTTACGAAAACTGCTGCAGTTTGTCAATGAAAGAAAGTGCTGTTCGACATCAGGCCCACC
>OMKY01208963.1:0-18237 GCA_900302395.1 Bregmaceros cantori
TAAGCAGGGCTTGAAAACGGAATTATTTTTAAAACGTTCCGTTCCGAACGGTTCAGGCAGGTCTGTAATTAACGTTTTCGTTCTCGGAACCGTTCCGCCACCAAAATATTGGTCCTGAACCGGTTCGGAACACAAACATTTCGTTCGTTCTTAAAGTTCCTTATATTGGGCAATGTTAAGTTTACATATAGTTTTATACAAAATATGTTTGGTGGACTTTCAAACTTCAGTGCAACTGCATTAACGCCATTACATTCGCTTCCTCGTCTGTCCACAAGATGGAGCCCCAGATGCATGGGGCTTGATGACTCACAGTGAAAGTGGACGGAAATAGTCTCCCAGACATAGGGAATGTTAAGATATATAGAGAACGGAAAAAAACGTTTTTAACCGGTTTTGAGGATTTCATAACGTTCCGTTTCTGTTCCGGAACATTTGAAGAAATCTTTTTTCTTTTCCGTTTCCGCTCCTCATAAAATTCTGTAAAATTCCGCTCGTTTTCGGTTTTCGGTTTTCGTTCCTTGAACCGGTTCTGAGCCCTGGCTGTGGGTGTGTCTCTGACATCACAATGCAGTTGTCATGGGCCGCTCGTCCACGGGCGGCACCCAGGCGCCAGGTTCGTCCGTGGACTGCACGAGCACAGCTGGTGCTCCTCTCACTCGGCTCCGGAGCGGCTCCATGATTGGCTGCTCTCCCCTTCTTAAAGGGGCTTCGGACGCTGCAGTTATGGAACTGGATGACACAGCGTGTCACAGAGTGTCAAGTGTGCATAGAATTTCCCCTAGAAATGCGAACCGCTACACCTGCAACTTTGGTGGCGCTATAGAGTTGGGGCTGGCAATGTGCAAATGAATGTGGGTAATGCTGAGACTGACTAGAATAATGTATGCCAGTCGTTAACATTTTCATTGGGCTGCCATAGACATCCCATAGGAGAATAATAACAATACCTTTGCTGCTTGGCCCCTAATAAACAGCAAACAGTCTCTCTGTCTCTCTCTTTCTGTGTTTCTAACTGCTGGCTAGCGTGGTAGCTTCACGCCGTCACCTTAACTCTTTTTATACGTTTTACTCATGCTGTTAACATCAACAGGTGAATGCTTAATCACTGAATCATCCTTCAAAGTCAGATACAGACACATTAGTTCCTACAACACACCGGTCCCTGCACCTTCCTCAGCAAATTTCACGGAGACAAAAGGGGTTCCTTAACTTCCTTGTTTAATCAGTTTAATGAATAATGATTTTGAATGAAATATTAATTTGACCTGAAAAAAATAAAAATGCTTTTGTACTTTCACCACTGGCCCTTGGAATTATCGTAACTTCCCCCCTCCAATAATGGCGCCATATTAGAGTCAAGCAATAAAAAAACCTGAATTAATCTCACATTTTTGATCTCTCATTTTTTATCTTAATCTGTTGCATGCTGCGAACCTGGCAAGCCAAGCCAAGCTGAATGGGTTCTCTCACCGACAGCTTTGCTGCATGTCTCTTTACACCCGTTTGCAGCTCATCTTGAATAAAGCTGAAAATGGTCCGAACGGGCCACAAGAAATATATTGGGGAAGTCTAAAAGTACATCCACTTCTTCTGTGTGTGTGTGTGTGTGTTCTGTGTGTGTGTTTGAGTGTACATGAAATGTCATGTCAATCAATGCTGCTAAGGGTGTCAATCCCCTGGTGTGTATGTGCCCATGTTATCCATACCATATCAATATGGTCAATCAGTCAGTTTCTCCACTAGAGCGTGCGCACAAAGTTAATTCCCACCCCGACCCTCTGGTGTGCCCTCACCACTGGCGACTGCTGGTCTTTCAAGAAGTGGATATCCTAATTTATGTCAGCGACGTAATGAATTTGCCTGGGCTGTGGCAGATCCTTCATCGTGTAATGAATGCACAGCGCAGTGCATTCTGGGCCGGCACCGTTGATGCCCGGACTTGGCCGACACGCCCCTATAAATAGAGTCAGAACGAAGCTTGGTAATGGCTGAGCTCAGCTATTGCCGATCTAAGTTCCTCTATTCCCCAGCTCCTCCACGAGGGGGCACTTGCGTTAGACTGGTTTCGGAAGTGGGTGACCACCAGCCGCACGCGGTGGGGCTGCGGGGCTGCGGGGCCGCTCATCACGATCAGCCGGACTAGTGGAGTGGAGCCGGCCGCCTAGGACGGTGGCTATGTCGGAGGGGGGAGGGGGGGGGCAGTGTAATGAATGCACAGCGCAATGCATTCTGGGTCGGCAGCGTTGGTGCCCAGAGTTGGCTGACACACCCCTATAAATAGAGTCAGAACGAAGCTTGGCATTGGCTGAGCTCAGCTATTGCCGATCTAAGTTCCTTTATTCCCCAGCTACTCCACGAGGGGGCACTTGCGTTAAAATATTAATGCACTTTTGAACAGATGGATGGATCTCCATAGTGTGGGTACCCCCATCACAAAACATCACAGTGGTTACACAAACATTCATAAAAACATACTTGATTCACCCCTTTATTAAATATACAGACACGCATAGATATAGATACATATTTATAACTTATATCTAGATACATATACATTATATACAGTGGTATGCAAAAGTTTGGTCAAGTTTGGTCATTTTCAAGGTTAGTTTGGTTCGGCATTGTTTTTCTGGATAAACAATTTCAGTTAAAAATAACAAACAGTGTGTTGAAGGTGTTTTTTTTTTTTTCTTCAAGTTATTTTTTACCATTAGTGCCATTTTATTGACAGGGTTAGTGTGAAAGTGGGACAAAAGAAACCTGGGGAAGACCTGGCAGGAATGTCGGTGAGGGAAACAGAACTAGTGACGCTGCCCAAGCATGGACAGCCCACTTTAAATAATACCTTATATTTTCAAGAATGTTCCGGTCTGGGGAATGTTATGAACATTCTAGAATATTGTATGATTTGTTCCTCTGTGTTAATTCCATGGTAGAATTTGAGTAGTGTTTAGGGCCATTCTTGAACATTGTTTGCAATAATATGATGATGCTAACTGGAATCATTGTGCCCTTTAACAAGATTGCCAGTACCTGCATTGGCCACACAACCCTTCAGCAGGAATGAACCACAATACACATTTTACTGTGGGTAGTGGTTGTCTTGGAATACTGTGTTCCTCTTCCACCATGCATTTTAGTTCCATCAGTCCAGAGTACCTTATAGTATTCCTGAAACACTTTGCGTGCACCGCCATGTCCACCGCGACATTTCCCTCGTTGTTAACGCAATTCATTGAAAAAAGAGGATTTTTTGATAATAAGTGCAATCTTCCCATTTTAGTGACAGGGTTAGTGTAAAAGTGGAATGGAAGAATGGGGGAAGACTTCGCAGATATGACACCGAGGGAAGGAACACTAGTCACAGGTGCTATATATGTACTGCCGATGTCTTACCGACACAGCACAATGCGATAAGGTTTGAACGGATAAATGGATTGTTCCCAGATTTGGTGTGTTAATGCTGTAGCGTCGGTTCACGAAGCGATTCTGATAAAAATAATGTTTAGCTTTGCTTTCAGGGATACATCTTTAGCAGTCGGGGTAACTGCATAAGCTTAGTTCCAAAATGAAGCCGCTTCAAGCGACACTGTTTTTGGCATGTACACAGAAAAGGCTTCCTCCATATTACTCTGCCAGACAGCATCTCCTTCTGGAAGGTGCACAAGGAGATTATTATATTATATTATATTATATTATTATCCATAATGACACCACCTGCCCCAAGATCATGCAGTAGGTATGCAATGTGGTAGCCTCAGCCAGGCGAGCCAGAATCAACACATCGTCCACGCATCGCACATGTGTAGACGATGCGTTCTGGCTCACCAAGCTAGGTCTGTGGGGTGAGTTTGACTCACAGGCCTTAACTAGAACTGTGCCTGTGGTCTTCCATTCTCTCACCATGTTCCTCGCAGTGGAAAGTGATAGCTAAACCATGATGTTAAACTAGAAGCACTCAGAGATTGCAAACATGCGGCATAGTGGTACATAAACATAGTAGTGTTAGAGCTAGCAGTATGTGTGGCAACCCATTATCAATGCGTTCATTGGCGCAACCAACTACATTTCCCAGTGACCCTTGGACCCGGAAATCTAGTCACGTGACCGCACAGCGGTCGATCGGTAAGTTGGTGATTAAGTATGATTATGTTACTTATCGGCTACAGAAATGCACCAAAATTTAATCACTTCTTTCTTTTGTCATTTCCAACAACTCTGCAACATTTCATCCTAATCCGTGCACAACAATTTCAGTTCTCGAATATCATTGTGTTTGTCTGCTATGATACAAATGGTCAGGCATAGCCAAACCTTTGCATACCACTGTTATACATACATATATACAAACATACAAACCCACGCGCACACACTCACACACATATTATATATACATTTTATATATATATATATATATATATATATATATATATATATATATATATATATATATATATAAACACAGTGTAAACCACAGTTGCGTTTAAAGGGTTTAGAAAGAGCATGATGTCATAATGACAAGCAAGTGAAATGTAAGATAGACTGTAACCAGATATGGACACGGCATCCCCCTCCATTATTTTCCGATATTTTACTGCCTCAGTAAAATGCCTGAATATAAGCTAACAGCGGATTTCCATTGCCAGCAACATCCGAGCGACACCGCCAGTGGAGGGTGCCCCATTGGCAGCAGCGTGGTCGCATCGCCAGAAATTGTTTATTTGTGATATCTGTCTGCGATATTGCAGTGGCAAGGGGGCGTGGTGTGTGTTGTTCATCATAGATGGACGCTTTGAAGCCACAAAAGTCAAAGATTCACATTTTACCCCATTGTTGAATAGGTGGCGCGATGGCAGAGTGCTTAAAGAGCGTGCCTGCTAGACCACGTTTCCCCACCCCACTCCTCATCCCAGTTCCAGATTTAATCCTATCACTACCTCTCTCAATAAAAGATGGAAAAAAATGACGCTTGCGCCCAAGAAAAAAACTTCATCCAAGCATTCGAATTTGTGCACGGACCTCGCACGCTCCGCACCATGCGGAGCCATGCGCAGAGCCAAGAGGAGGACAAGGTAGCTCCCTTGAAAAAGACACTCCAGACCACAGGTCGAGGAGCGCCATGGGTTCTAGTCCCCTCTCCAGTTTTTCTGCAATGTCTCCCCCCCGACTCTTCATCCCAGTTTTCCATTTAATCCTATCACTATCTCTCCCAGTAAAGAATGAAAAACGGCACTCGCGCCCCCAAAAAATTACGGAGAAACAAGAAAAAAAGAAAAACGGTCGCGTCAAATGCGTTCTCGCGTGAATACGAAGCCAGCGACTTCATGACCAGCAATGGAAACAGCCTGCAGTGATTTGCACGACAGGTGTCGCGGTCGCTGGCAATGGAACTCCGCTGTAAGGCTCTGACACAATACACAAGTCGAAATGACAGCTTGGACAATCGCTGCATAACGTATTGTCTGATCAAAAATCTGTCTGCGGCGGAAATATGCACTCAATGGTATGCAAAAAAGAAGCTACTGTGAATATTTTTGGCCTTTATAGAAAATTTCTATAGAAAATTATTTTAGTAGGCCTAAGTTGCATATAGAGAGCTTGGCCACATTGATGATAGGCGCAGCAGCAAAGCCAACTGCTGTTTGAGCGAGCCAACACAGGTCACTTTCAGAGACGGCACGGCACTCAGCAGCTTTAGCTTCAAGAAAATGTATCAGAAAACAACGTTCCGTCATGTGCATGTCTTTGTACAGTTTATCATGTCTTAAAGGTACTCACGTAGCACCTTGTTGCAGCGGTAGTCTCTTAAGCCAAATTCCCACTGGACTTTTATTACGTGTACACACACACGTCTGAGAATGTGTGTACACGTGTGTGGTAACTGAAAATACGGCACATGTGTCATCATGTCTTTTAAATTGAGCAAAATACAGGCTTTTACTAATCCCGTCAGAATGTGTGGCAAAATAACACAGACGTCAGGGGCTAATTGTGAATTACCAGAGGTCCCCACGTAATTCAATGGCAGTGCGAATTGGGCTATAGACACCATATGCAACAAGGGACAGCAGCAAAGCTATGTACACACTCAAGGCTGGGACAAGCTTCAGCGCACCACACAATTAAACACATGCCATGTAATGTCTGTGCTCCGCATGCCATTTTCCAGAGCAGTGGTTCTTCTTTTCACCCTAAGGACACTCGTGGACCCATTCATTTTAATTGGTCAGCGTCTAGATTGTTACTTAAAGCCCATTTCGCACTGGACTTTTATTACCTATGGACCCCTGGTAATTCAGAATAATTGCGGAGTACGTCTGAGTTTCATTTGACGTACGAATGCGCAATGTCAGTGATTTGCAAAGTAATAATTCTACTGCGATTTACCTACTGTGATTCGGTGAAACACCACAATGGTTTGAACTCTGAATTTGTTTAACTTTGTTAATACACGCACACACATGTCTGTGTGTATGTGTACACGCGTGGGCAAGCAGAAATACGGCATATGTCCCATGATGTCTTTTAAATTGAGCAAAATAGAACACGCGACAAAATAGCGACAAAAACAGATGTCAGGTGGTAACTGCGAATTACCAGAGGTCTCCAAGTAATTCAATGACAGCGCAAATTGGGCTAAAGATAAGACCTTTAATAATACACAAGCAAAGCCTTGACCTTATATGGTGCCTTACTGTCCCCAAGTCTTGTACGACTGTATTACGTTCAATGCATATATCAACTTGTATTAATCAGAATGTAATTCTTCCACGGGGTTCAACACAGTGCATTGTCTACCGGTTACCTTTCTTCTCAGCTTGCATACTGTAGTAGTGTAGAATTTTGGGATGGAACCAGCATTCAATCAGAGCCATGACACCCATTGTAGGCACAGAAAGGCATGGAGAGGTCACGAGAGCTTGCAACCGAGCTATGGCTCATCACCCACGATGCGGCATGGCCACAATAGTGGCTTACACCTCATCTTAATTGACAGCAGCTTGAGCAAGCACTAAAATTGGAACGCATTCTTTTCAATGTTGCTGTCCTCATTGGCTGCCAGCAAAAAAAAGAAGAGGAAGAAGAAGAAGCTAGCGCTGTCTCTATTCAAATGACTTTTCATGGCGTTACACTCCTTTCTCTGATTAGTTGGTAGATGCTTCTTATTTGTCTTTTTGGCTCGCTGCTTCCTCTTTCCTATTGTAGCTTTCACCAGAGATGGGCAGTAATGCATTACATTTACTCCGTTACAATTTGTGTGTGTACTTTTTAACTTTTGGAGTACATTTTTCACAAGTTACTTTTTATTTTCACTCAAGTAAATATGAGGTGAAAAAAATACTTTTCACTGAGATGTGAGCAATTTGCTACTCGTTACATTAACTTGGCTTTTAGCAGTGCTCCTTCTCGCTCTTTCTCTCTCTCGGGTGCTCTCTCTCTCTCTCCCTCTCCCTCTCAGGTGTCTCTCTCTCTCTCTCTCGGGCTCTCTCTCTTTCAGTCTCTATCTCTGAGAATCTTTTAAAAAGAGAATTTGTCCTTTTTTTACTGAAAGTTACTCAGTACTTTCTCCACAACAACAAAAGTACTTTCATCATAGTAGCTATTTGGATTACTACTTTTTACTTTTACTTGAGTAATATTTTGCTGAGGTATTTCATTTTTTATGGATACTCTGCCCATATCTTCTTTTCCCCCTATGCCATCGACAAAGGAAAACAAACCCTTTTGGTGGAACAACACAACAATCTTCATGACACATCACACCCATACCATCAGGACATCAACCACAAGGACGCCATGTGGGCGTCAATCATGACTTTGGCTATGACATGGAAGCAGACTGAATAAATACATGTGCAGACCTCATATCAATAGATAACCAGTTTTTTTTTTTTAATTTCTCCCAATGTATCCCTTTCTGCAACTTCAGTTATCAGTGGGGATGTCAAAATTATTAATTTATCATTAATTCTATTGGTTGAGTAATTGATTAATGGTTAACTTTAGGAGATCTTTATTAGTACTTCTAGGTAATATGGGGCGGTACCATGCAAAGCAAGACATTTAACCTGTATGACCCAAAAACATTCTCAACACGGTAACAACCTTTAAAAATGTAACCTTAAAAAGCCTTAAAAACGCTTATAGAGAATGGGGATATAATGGGCCTGTTACGGAGGGAATTGCTTCTTCTTTGCTGGTTCAGTATATATCAGAAATGTGTAACGGTAAAGTAGACTACATAAAAATCTAAATTGAAAAAAAAAACATTCCAAATCCAAATAATATTGGGGAGTACTTGGGACTGGTAAATGTGCATGCAACAGAACCCACACCCACTTTCATATCACACATGGTCGGTAATTATAGTTGACCTTTTAACACAAAAGAAACCCTTCCATGCCCCCCTGCCCCCACCACAATAAATAACCATATTTGAAAATAAGATAAAAGTAATCTCTTACATTTATCACTTAACTAGAAGCATTAGTGCTAGCGGCACTAACAGTTAGTGTGGCAAACCATTATCAATGCAAGTGTAGCGCGATTGCGATTGACGCCACCGGCGAACATGCCAACTACATTTCCCAGTGGCCCCTGGACCCGGAAGTCTAGTCAAGTAACCGCACAGCGATCTATCGGTACGTTGGTGATTAAATATGATTATGTTACTTATAGGCTACAGAAATGCACAAAAATGTAATTGCCTCTTTCTTTTGTAATTTTCAACAAAATGTTATCCAAACTTTTTCAGTTATTGAGGGGACAAACCATCGCGGCTAAAAACATAACCTTCTACTGACTGCAGGTATTGACAGTTACATTCACAATACCATTGTTTAAGGCACACTGTCAATTAGTGGTATATTTTAAAATGTTTTTCATATACAAGGTGAACAAGCACAGGACTCTAAGGCACATTAAGAAAGAGAGAGAAGTGTGAAGATTGTACAACCCACATTCATTTTAAAAATAAGTGCATCGTAAAAAGAATCATTGTATTCATACACAACTATTTAATTTAGATATTAATTTTGTACTGTTGTGATCTAGTAACAGTCGCTGCTTGCAACTACACAAAAACCCTGTAAGGTCAGTAAAAACAAACAGTATTAATCCATTTACAAGGCGCACTGGATTAATGGCACACTGTACGTTTTTGAGGAAATTGAGGCAAGTGCACCTTATAGTGGGTGGAAAATGGGGTCCTTAATCTTTACAATCCTGAGTATGAGGAGAATATGTGTGTCTTCCCATATCTTTCAACATATTTTTCACAAAAATACATAGTGAATTGCATTCTTCATCCACTGCCATTGTCTCACAACGTGTAGCATTCATCAACATGACAGAAGTAGGTCTATACGGAATCCGACAAGTAAAGGTATATCCGATAGACGCATAAATAAACACCACAAATATTGTAGAGCCATGCTTTCTGTCAGATTAAACAGTTTCTTTCAGGAAATATATATATAGCAGATATACCACCAATATCTGCTGTTGCTAGCTTTGGGTCAAGGCAATACATTCAAATAATTTTACACTACTTTTAAATACAAATCTAATACAAGTAAAAATTCCATGCGCTCCAATGATTTTTAATTTCTTCACTTCCAGGTTTCGGTGCAAAATGGCACTCTTTGAATGTGGCTGTGCTTCATATGAAAACGACTGTGGTGGTTTGCCTGCATGCACATTTACATGTGGCGAACACAGCCTCGATTTGACAGTTTATTTTATAAAGGTATGACTATAAATTGCATTCAATCGGGGCTGGTCCTGTGGTGCAGTGGGTTAAGACAAGCGGATTAAGGTTGCCTCATACACATACACATACACGCGTGCACGTCCGCTCGTCACCACTATCTTATACCTATTTCACACTAATGTCGTCAATAAAATGCAAAAAAAAAAACTTGAAAAAGAAAAGATGACAAATTCCTGGCAAATCTTACCTGTTTTACATACTCTAGATTGCATATTTTAATGTAATTGTGATGGACCAGAAATACAATTTTATATTTCTTATTACTGACCAGATTAATCAGACTACTAATCTGATATATGCAAGAGTTTATCGTTTGTGTTGATGAGGCACTGGGCGAAGTTTGTCTCTGCCACAGAAAACAACTCAGTCCGTGGAATACTGCAGTGTTTATCCTCGGCCGTTAGATGTCGCTGTTGCGTCTACTGCTTCTGCAGATGTGAAACAACGGAAAGATTCCTCCGAGCTGCCTCAGTTAAAATATATCAAAAACAGTCGGTTAGACATAGCATCCAGCCCTATACATAGCCTTGGGCCGGTGGCTTAATTCACAGCATACACAGCTACATGAGCTCTTCTTCCCCTCATGGTGATACACTACAGGTCAACTCGTCCCCGCTCTCTCACCCCCCTTTCACATTAATGCTACTAATACACTATACACATAAAAAGGCGGCGCAAGGGGTGGGCCATGAGACCATGAAATAAAGACCACCAAGAAGAATTCCAGTGGGAAGAACGTAATTGCCCAAAATTGCTACAAATCACCACGAAATGTGACAATGATGCTAACATTGTCACCCAAATTAAAAACATAACTGTTTATACATGATAATGTAACCTGTGTGTCTGAAATGTGCATCATGGGTAATTCACTTGGTCGCGGTTCCAGCACAGTGTGCGTACAATAGATGATGCTGGGTCTCAGTATGAGACTGCACAAAGCTAGTCTAGTTGGCCGGCAATGGTGTCTATGCGGCATATGCGACTGGTGGAGATAAACCTTGATGCATGGGCTCAGCGCACTGGGTGCATATACCGTCTAGCATATGCACCCAGAACATATACAACCCATCCCTCAAATTGTGGATAGGTTGATTAACGTCTTCCTGATTTGAGGTGGACACGCCCCCAGCTGTGTCCGCCTTGACTGACTTTAGGATGCAGTCTCCTCTGTGGGGGCAGAGATGGCAAGTAATGAAGTACATCATACTTAAGTACTGTACATAAGTAGTTTCTTCAAGTATCTGTACTTTCAGAAGTACATTTTTCTCTGACTACTTTTTACTTGTACCGAGTAGATTTTTAACAAAAATATCTGTACTTCTACTCCTTACTTTTCCCAAAACAGGCTCGTTACTTTTTTGTTGAGCACCGATGGTAGGGGTATGGATAGTGTGAAAGAGCCAGTAGGGGCCGTAAAGCCATGTTAATTTCAATATTCGGCAGTGGGATTTATGAACCTTAAGTGAAGTAAGTTAGGCTATGTTTTTAGCAATTTATTCCAATATTCAAACACTGTAAAACTAGCATTGAAAAAGTGTATTTTAACTACATTTTTTTACTTTGTACATTATACTTTCAAAAATACTTTCGAGTAATTTTAGAGCCTGTACTTTATACTTTAAAAATACTTTCGAGTACATTTCTGAGTCTGTACTTCTTACTCTACTCAAGTAGAATTGTAGTACTTTGTAATCTTACTCGAGTTGTTTATTCACAAATGTATTTTACTCTTACTGAAGTAAGAAATTTGGGTACTTTTGCCATCTCTGGGGATAGGTTGATTAACCTCTCCCTGATTTGAGGTGGACACGCCCCCAGCTGTTTACAATGGTGTCCAATGTGGAGCTGCGGCCAAGCGAAATCCCGCTCTCCTCAGTGGGGGGGTGTATGTAACCGGTGTGTCTGAGAAGTGCATCATGCGCAATTCATTTAAGTCGCGGTTCCAGCACAGTGTGCGTACAATAGATGATACTGGGTGTCAGTATGAGACTGCACAAGGCGAGTCTACTCAACACTGGCCTCTATGGACCATATATTGACGGGTGGAGATAAACCATGATGCATGTGCCCAGCGCACCGGGTGCACTGGGGGAGTAGTGTTTTGTGTCGATTGACCTCTTGATTTGTGCCGGACATGCCCCCAGCTGTGTTACAATAATGTGGTACCTTTTAAAAAATGCTTTTAAAACAGCTGTCATTTGATGTCAGTGTAAACCTGTCATGTTTTCTTTGGATTGCAAAATGGTAATACCCACTACTAGTCCTGCTACTACTATTACTACTACTGCAATGACTAATATTACTAATAATAACTATAATGTTGACTAAATCTTGTCCTATAGTGTGATTTTTCTCTGGTTTTAATTTGTTAGTGATAATGATACTGATGAGATTAAATATGAGCTTAAAAAACAAGGTAATCCACAGTAACCCCTAACAGCCAGTATATAGTGCTGTTGTTGACAATGATACAAGTCCTATATTTATATTTTCTGTATGTGCAGTCAGGGGAGACAGATGAAACACTCACCTGTCATCATGACAGATAACAAAATAGAATAATGATAACATAAAATATTTGTTCAATGATATTTATGTATGTATGATGTGTGTATGTGAGTTTTGATATTTTTTATAGTCAAAATTGGTGAAATTGCATATTTCCTATTCAAATGCAGCCAACAAGCCACGCCTCACTTCCTAACACGGAGTCCCTACATAGATAAATGCTGCAATCGGCGCACGTACCGTATACCTCTCGTTTTGCAGCCGCAGAGTACAAGCCCGGGTGAGGCAGAGCAGTACACTGCCTCTCATGTACTTCAGCCAACAACTGTTTTTTTCAGACTTTTAAAACTAAGGAAACCATCTCACTTTTACAACAAAGTGAGAGGCTTTTGTAAAGGAGAGCTATGCAGTCGGTAACAACTTGTTAAAGGGATATCCTAGAAACATGATGGCAGCATCAGTAAAACCCAGGGATATTGTAGAGTCAGGTTTCTGTAGGAATTCTGACATCACCGGGGTATGGTACAGGGTGTTTTTGTCAGTGTCTAAGAATTGGAAGCTGCTCCTGTCCAAATTTCCCTGTAAATAATCAGTTAATCTACCTCTTATAGAGTGCGGCATACAAGATTTTGCACAAGTGTTACCACACAAAGAAAAAAGTCAGCCAACTTAAAAGATGTTATGCGTTATATTAAATTAAATGTAAATATTGTATTTCAAAATCAAATAACATTCACCCCATCAGAAGTTATGAACTGGCCTTCCTGAATTCAGCCAAAGTAACTCACTCACTTCATGTAACAACCAATGATTAATACCGAATAAAAATTGTACATGAATCACTACACGCAGTGGCTTATAGGCACATACAAATACATGCATAAAGATAATACTTATAATAATATTAATGTTATATTCATCCTCATCTTAGAATGGTAAATGACCATTCTAAGAACGAATGTTGAACTTTTGAATAAGCACAATGGTATCGCTCCATTAGAAGAAAAATAGTTTGGCTGTATCACTGCAATATATTTCACACACAAGCTACAAAGCTAATAAGCCAACGTCATCGAGCGAGTGTATTGGGAAACCAAAATAATCTATCTTCAGTCAAAATTGGTTATATTGAATATTGAATTGATGAATTCCCTAACTAAAGCCTGACATGATACGTTTCTGTCCCAGTCTATGGCTGTGTACGAAATCGTTCCCTATCCCCCATATAGTGCACTATATGGGCTGCACGTCCTAGTGCACTGACAGTATTCCACAATGCACCACAAAATGTAGTGAGCATCGTATGTACCCAAGATGAAGCAATATAACCCATAATGCATTGTGAGACGTTTTAAAAATGTGCCATTAAAAAATGGCACAGCGGAAGTCAATAGCAACCGACTGCAGCAAATCGTTATAAATGTAAGTACTTTTGACTTTTTCTGATGATTGATAAAATGTATAATTATATTTATATATATATTATATATTTGTTTTGTCCTGGCCGTTGCTGTTTGTTGACTGCACTATAAGTGAGCAAACATCAGTAATTATTCTCGCAAGCAGCAATGAAATAATTACGTTAACTAAACAACAACAACCACGGCAAAGAAGGATCCTGTGAAAACCTGAAATAATTTTAATCAACTGTCGGGGTGCCTTAACAACTGGTCGCTCTAACATCTATCAAATGTGGAGTGGGGGAAGATTTACCATTCTTTCCTATGCAAACTGCTCATTGGCACAATAAAACCACCTTGATCTATTGTAGACCATTTCCATAGTTGGGAAAGTTGACTTCCAACATGTTTCAACAAATTTCAACCAGTTCCAACAAGTCATTCATAGAAGAAAGGGTGATTCCCCTACATAAACATTTGACTTATTTTCAAGTTGTTTCAGAGAGATGAAATCTCAGAGGCAGATAGAATTAGTCTTTTTGCTTTTGGCTGTTTCTGCTTAGAAGGCTCTTCTGTGATCTATGGTAGCCAAGCCGGCCAGTGTGGTGGGAACAACGTGAGCGAATGGCACGAGACAGGCCGTGCTTCACCAGGTCGCGGCGGTAGCACCTAACCTTTAACTGTTAACAGTATTTGGAAGCAGAAGGCGCCAGGTCGTATTTGGTTTGAAAAATGGGGTTTCATGCTTGTGACAATTAAAATACCAACACCAAGATATTTGGCAATGAAATTAACTTTTCACTCAGTGTTCGAATTACGTGGGAGCCAAGGGGAGCTGAGCTCCCTGTCCCTAAGGCTCCTAAGAAGGAGGCAAACTTGATTTTCTTTAATACCACCATATCAATAAAACAGGTTTAATATTCCGATCCTTGCATTCGCAAATTTGTATTGAAAGTGTTTATTAAACCGCAACGCATATGGCTGTACGCACCACCACACCACTATGGGCGCACCGACACAGAACTTTGAAGCTTACGAATGTCAAGTTCGGAACTTCGGACTCCGAAGAAGACTTCTCTATCTCGTACCGATCTCGCTTCCATAATTACTAGCAATTATTTTTCACGTACCCCCCACTACACACCCTGAAGCTTATGTTTTTAAAAATTACAATAATAATTAGGGTAAAATGTATAATTCAAACCCTGCTTTCATTACTTTTAGATGTTTAAAAGCGACATGAATCGATGAATGAATCAAAAATTTCCTGTGTTCCTTTGATTTCCTAATTATGACAACTTTAGGCTCATGGCTGGACATATTCAGATATTTTTATGTGCCAAAATTATAAATGGTTTGAGGAGCACCGTAGTGTGAAATTGGGTGTGGCTTTTTGTAAAAAAGGGTTTTGTTGCATGCACATTTACACGTTACAGCCCTAGCCTTCATGCAAATCCTCCTTTACAAATTGATGGCCAGGTAATGATTGTAGCACTGCATGGAATCCATTACACCAGAGTGTAAAGCCCCTTTTCCACTGGCTTACCTAAAGCCAGCACGGCACAGTTCACATGCATATGCACCCCGAAAATCCACAAGGTCAAATCGGCCAGGCCACACCAGATTTCAGGACCCGCTGAGATGTGGGTCCAGAATATGGCCGTCCTTGGCCACGCTTGCTAGTCACCGATTGGTTGCCACCAGTGGGGTGCCACCACCTATGTCCCCGCCCCTGCTGTGCAGCGGCCACAACGAAGTGATGAGAATTCAGGGACGGATGTCACACGCGCAGGGGTGGAGGTGAGTACTGGCATATCAAAATTGAGTTAAAAAATCGGTACCACCTCCTCATGGCTGTGTTAACAGTGGAAACACGTTCCCTGTTAACTTAACTGAGATGCGCCGAACTGTGCCTTGAGTTTTTTTGTAGTGGAGAAGTGGCTTAAGCGTCTATAGAGCAGTGGTCCCCAAACTTTTTTGGCCCGTTGACCGGAAAAGTGTGAATTACCCCACGGTCTAGCAGCTTATTTATATTATAGCATTTGTATATTATGCTTTCAAAGTGGGTATCGAAAACACTGTATGAAACACTATGTGTGTTCGCGTGCATGTGCGCAGTGCACACTTGCAATTATTGTAACAAATTTACTGTAAGCACCCAAAAACATGCGTAGCGCGTGCGAAATAGCAATGCTCACTGCCATGAACGGCTCTTTCACATGCCCCACACACCCATGGCCCTCGGACAAACCTTACGTTGTTAAAGGCGCAGCGCCGACTTAACTCTTACACATGACTTTAATGCAGAACACTGTCACTGTTGAGTGTCGACTAGGAGAGTCAAATATTAGTAAATGATTGCTAGCAGCCCACAATTTCCAAAGTAAAAGTTTGTCCAAACTGGAACATTTTCAAAGTAATAGATTGACAAAGATATACCTTCTTGAGCGTGGCCCAGTGGTTGGGGAACACTGCTATAGAGCACTACGTAAGATACTCATTGACCTTGGGTTAGTTACCGTGATGTTTTAATGTGTCATGTCATTGCTGAGGTTACACAGTCTCTACATAACTCATTGCCATGATCATGGTCACTTCTTGGTTCACCAAACAGGTTCCAGCCTACAGCTTTATATAGAGCACAGGTACTAAACTCTTCTTTCAACTTCGGGGCATCCGTTTTGTTATGCAATCACACAGGCTCAACTTCTGTACATAGTGACAATGAGAGCACGCGCCACTTTTAAAGGATACATGACTTTCATTTTTTTGGTTTAGCCTTATAGTAAAATTATATTATAAATGGAGGTCAGGTGTTTGGGAGAGAAGACTTTCTGAGAATTAATCTCCTGGCCAAAGGCCAACAACTGCCCGTCTGGTAAAAAACACCAGTAATAATCTACGTGACGAGTCATTTCACTTTGGTAGTGGTGGAACAGGGAAGTGAGCCAGACAGTCTCCGATGCTGGTGCCGTGGAGGGACCAGCATCAGTGTCCGATTCTGTAACTGCCTGTGTCAATTGAATTGTCCTGAAGTATCCTGAATAAAATCCTGGTGAATACTTCCACACTGTCCGATCATTGGAGAACCTGGTAAGATGACCTTTTTGATGATTTGGGTAAATGATCCAATGTGTATTCAGCAAACCATGACTCGTTGGGTAAACATGATGAAACTAATATCTTGCAGTTCTAGCAACCACAAAACTCCTTGGTGGCTTTGGAGCTCGCGGATTGAGGATACAGGCGTTAAGTTCTGTTGAAAGCACACTGACAGACAGACATCACGATGAGGTCACGTCCAGATATGTGGTGTCCCAGCTTGAGCAGCAGCATTCATAGTTTTTGAAAATTGGCACCGCATAATTGACCGCCAGCTTTTCATTTCCGTTGGTAGCGGCCCTCGATTCCGACTTCAGTGGGGTGCAGCGGAAGCCTGTGGTTGCCATAGCATCCATATATAAATGATCAATTGTAAAAACACGTACAAGCGGTTAGAAAGTTACCAAGCTCAGATAGAATTCACATCAGCATTTACATACAACACAAGCACACTCGCTTGGGAGTGTGTTCATTGTGTGTGGACGTGTATGTGCAAACACATGGGAAAGACGTGCACCATCGCACACGGACGTGAGAGCGCATGCGTTCCAACACTGTGACGCCAAGCCTGCGCTACGAAGCTGCATGTAGCAGCTGCAGCTCGACTTTTTCAACAATTGTTGGACTTCATAATTGTGTCGTATTTGCAGTCGTCACACAATGCATGGGCACCACAGACGAGAGGTTGCTTTCAACGCTCTGCCAGACATCGGACTTTGTCGTGCTCTATATACTCCGTCAGGTCAAAGAATCCGACTGCCTGACACCATCTGCAGCGTCCGTTACTTCTTTCGCCTCTTCTTCCTTACTTCTTTCCATGGGTGTGGCTGGTCTGTCCGCCTCAGTTGAATCAGAGGATGCATGCTGTGATCGGTCCGAGGGGGACTGACTCTGTTCCGATTCGTCGTCCTCGTCGTTGGCCTTCTGGGCGAGCGTTGTATGCGCCGCCACCGATTTCTCAGTCTGTTCGGCTTTGGTCATCTTGTGTTGATCTTCTTTGTGTTCTTCCTGTAGGTAAAGGTTATACGGTTAAATGTGAAGACAGGTTTTATTGGTCAATTGTGGAAACATTGTTGAAAAGAACTTTATCTTTGTTTTTTTTTGTTGGAAATCAAGAAGTTGACTAAATGACAACGTAAACATTAAGGATAGACTCGAGAGAATAGGGATAACAGTAACACACGACAAATCAATTTAAAAAAAAAAAATTGTGTGAAGATAAACAGCCCATTGCAAACTGCATGAGCAGCAAATTGTATATCTATCTATCTATATATCTATATCTATATATATATATCTCTATATCTATCTCTATATATATATATATATATATATATATATATATATATATATATATATATATATATATATATATATATATGTGTGTGTGTGTGTAATTTTGGCTTTGTCCACCAGTCAGTCGGGTGAGAAAGCAACAATATACATTAC
>OMKY01208964.1:0-17055 GCA_900302395.1 Bregmaceros cantori
GTGTGACTGTGTATGTGTGTGAGAGATTGTGTGTGTGACTGTGTCTGTGTTCAGGTGCATGTGTGTGTCTTTGTACAGGTGTGTGTATGTGTGTGTGAGAGAGTGCGTCTGTGTACAGGTGCATGTGTGTGTGTGTGACTGTGTGTGTGTGTGTGTGACTGTATGTGTGTGACTGTGTGTGCATGTGTATGTCTGTATGTATGTGTGTGTGTTTTATGTATGGGTGTGTATGGGTGTGTATGTGTGTGCGCTTAGACGTTATCAAGGCAAAAAGAGTTTCTCATCAAGTGTTTCCCACGCAGATGCCACAAATATTTTAAAACGCCAGACTAACGTTCTGCTCCACGGGTTTTATATTTCGAGTTGGTTAAAAACAAGTCGGGACATTAACCAGACACGACCGCTGAAGGGAGCCCTCTCTATTTTAGAAATGGGGATAATGCTGTGAGAAGCGTTAGGGTCGGGGGTGGCGGCGCACACAGGGAACGCGGGGGCACAAGGAATCTTTAAGTTCCATTAGCAATGACACTGGCAGTGCCTTATGAAAGGAGACAGGGGCAGCACGGAGGATACGGTTACAACAGGGACTCTTCAAGCCGGCCCCCCCAATAGTATCATTGGGTCTGGTTAGATTGGCTTACATTAGTCCCTAGAAAGCAGGGCTGCACGGAGGCGGAGGCATCGCTAGTGGCAACGAGCATGGAGGGAGGAGAGAGGTCGAAGGTGAAGTCGTCCCAGGAGACGCTAACAGCCGCGGTGGAAGGATCGAGGCAAGGATAATGCCGAGATTGTGTCAGATGTTCGCGGCTAGCGGGAGTGATGATGGACGACTGTTTTCCTGCTGTTCCCGCTGGCCTGCCTCGCCACCAGTGCCACCGGACCGGACTGCGTATCGAGAGAGGCAATACTGGGGTGTACGGCCGGGGCCATTACTGTCACATATTAGAGACAACATATTGGTATACTGGGAAGAATAAAAATGCAAATTTTGGCTGATAAAACTTAATTTTGGTATATGTAAACACTAGGGGTAAATCTCATCGAATTCTGTGTTCACAACAAACGGGTAATGGGTTTCCAGAGCTTCCAAATAATATTTAAAGTAAACGGAGTTTAGGAGCGAAGCTCCGGAAGATTAATTGAATTCAATCGAATTGAGTGTAGCGTTTTGGCTGTCTGCTGCTACGACGCTGCCTCAAACATGCCGCCGCTTTGTCTGTTGGTCCGCATCAGGTCATGTGACCAGTACCGACTTGAGCCGAAAGCAGTCCCTAATCTCAGCGCCGACTACACCCGAAACAGTCCCAGAGTCTCGGAGGCGCTCGGAGGGAGATGACCAGGTTGAAAGGGGCCAAAGTAGCGAGAGGCCAGGGAGGAGAGTGTGTGGTGGCTGAGCCTTCCGCACCTCCCTTCACCAGGGGTCTCCGGGAGGAGAGCGTGGGGTGGCGAAGTCTCCACCCTGTCTCCCTTCACAAGTCGGCCGGTGACGGTCTCTCCCGGGGAGAGACAGTGTGGGGTGACGGACCTTCCCCCTGCCTCCCTTCTCTCTTTCTTTTTTCTCCAGCAGAGGAGTGCGGGAAATACATATTTCAAAGTCAGTGTCATCTCTGAATGTAAGTGTTGGTGTTTTCTGAATGAGAAGAGTTTTAAAGACAGTATTCAATGAATCACGCTCTTATAGTTCTCTTCTTGCTCACAGTAGCCTGTGCCAAAACCAATGCATCGTCCACACATCGCACATCTCTAGACGCTTGCATTGAGTCTGGTAAAACAAGGGTTGGAAAACGTAACAAAAAAAAAGTCAATAAAATCGTGTTATCCAGTCACAGCGCAGTAGGTGGGACAAGCGGTGTGAAGGCTTGACAACCAAACTCCGCCCACGTCTCGCATAGCCGCTACAAACTCCGCCCACGTCCACACTGATTGGGCGATTGAATCCATACCGACTGCGAGCCTGATTTTCCCATTGGAACCGTCTAGCGGTGTGCGATGCGTGGACAATGTGTTGGTTCTGGCTCGCCAGGCTATACGCGTTTATGTGCTCTGAAGGAGTACAGAGAGGCAAAGGAGGGAGGGCAGCAGACAATCAGTTTCTCTGCGGCCGTAAAGTTACATTTTTGTAATCTAACTTGGATTGCTGTAATTTTATCACATGTAGGTCATTACACCCAAACCCTGCCTGTAAAGGATGAATGTGTGATAGGTGTAATCACTAGTCTGCATCGATCCAATTCCAGAGCCTTCAGCACTGCGATAAACATCTCATAAATCAGACCACTGCATGTGTTCTTTGTCAAATGTGTTGCAACAATAGCTATTCGTTTCGGCACGTCCTCCAATTCCATCGCAAGTTTGCATACCAAGAATCATCAGGAGGCAGTAGTGTACATTTGATATCAAAAGGACACAGCAAAGGTAAAAAAATAGGATCATCAACAGGGTTCGATATGCAGGCTGCTTTTACCGTAGGAGGGGAAGATTCTGCAACACACAGGACAGAAGAGTAGACAAACGAGCCAGGCAGTTCTTACCGATAGCGTCGCTCTTAACTTTGAACTCCTTGACCATATGTGAACTTACTTGAGGAGTTTATTTTTCCACTGCACTCTACTCAAATGTGTTTAATGTATGTGGCTCGCAATTCCAGTCTTACAGCAACAAAAACAAAAGAATAAAGATAAGTAAGCTTGGCTAGGCAGGACTTTTAACCTGCATGAAAATATACTTTATCAACAACGTGGTTATCATATTAATTTTAATAATGTTATGGGTTTTCATTCCATAATGTTCTTCAACCTTTTATGACTGAAAACCAGTGCGTTAGTAAAAAAAAATGCTGCAGGAAGTCACATTTGAAGGCCACCCCGATCCTATCCAAGATGGGCCAATGGGCATGTTTTTCTATAGCATTTTAATTATTTCATTGTTTCTATGATTGTAGAGTTCCGCTGTTTGCCTGTGTTGGCTGCATGAAGGGATCGGGTGTCACTTTTCAATTTTGTTGTCGTGGTTGTATGACTGTGAAAATGACAATAAATATTCTATCTATCTATCTATCGATCGTTTCAGTGAGTAAAGCAACCAATAAGTTATCTTTTGTTTTGTCATTGTTATGACAAGCGACGTTGTTTTCAGGCTATGTTTGAAGACTGATTAGTTCAGCTCTGTTCTGTTAAGTTAAACTAAATATTCATTTCAGTAAACAGCCGCGGCTTTTAGGCCGGTGCGGGTTCATAACTATCTTTACATGGTTCTAAAAAATGATGGGGGTGCGGCTTTTAGAGGGGTGTGCTCATTGGTCCAAAAAATGCAGTTATTGTGAAATGAATCCTGAATTGATGAATCATTGACATCCCTTATAGTCTATTTAAACATTTAATTTCATCAGTGTAATCTGATTACCTGTAGTTCGTTACTCCCAAACCCTGCCTGTAAAGAATGAATGAAAAGTCTAATCACAGTCAAGCAACAAGTTCATCGCCGCGATAAACATCACATAAATCAGACCACTGCACGTGTTCTTTGTCAAATGTGTTGCAAGGTTAGCTAGTCGTTTCAGCATGTCCTCCATTTCCACCGCCATTTTTGCATTTTGCATTCCAAAGGCAAGAAGCGGCACGGGAATCTGGTTAGGCTTATCTAATTTTCCTATGCGGGGGAGAATTGATTCTGGAACTCTAGAACCGCAGACCCATATAATGTAATTGCTATCATACAAAATATTTATATCCATATGTAGATATTCTTCTTAGGAAGCTTGCAATCCATGTTTAGGTTTGTCTGTTGGTTTGAAATAAGGAAGAACGGTTTTACTTAAATATGTCAAGCCCCACTCATAATCCTAAATTGACTCAAATTAGTTTTGTCTTACCTCACACTTGAGTCCAGCTCAATATATAATTGATATCAAATTAATAATAAAATTACCAGTACTAACCGGCCTAAGAAGACCTGGGAGATGACCATGCTGGAGGACATGAAGCCACTTGTGCCACCATGTGGCATCGACCCCGATGATAATCGTTTAATTCTTTGGTACGTCCTCCACTCAAATGTGTTTAATATATGTTGTTCGCAGTGGCAGTCCCACAACAACGAAAATGAAACAAAAAAGACAAGTCAGCCGGGATGAAGAGTAGGAGTAATGGAAATAGTAACGCAAGTGTGACATGAAAAAAGGTCTGGTTGGATTATCAAAATAATTGTTAGTTGCAGTAGTTAATTCTACAATCACTTCTCTAGGTTGGATTTGTGAATGTTCATATATCTTTGCAGGTTAATTCTAACAAGTCCTAATCAGTCAATTTTTGACATTACAGGCCCTTTTCTCGGGATCATGTCTGTAGACCGAAGGTGCTTTAGACCGAAAGTTCTATTGACCAAAGGTTCACAAAGCCGGCGCCAGTCTTCTGACCCTAACCCAGAGCAAACGAGAGGGAAAGAGAGTGTGGAGTGGAGAGAGGTCGTCTACATAGCGCTATGCGGTGGTGGTCGGCTTTGTGAATGTTCGGCCTATAGAACCTTCGGTCTACAGCTCGGACCCCCTTTTCTCATTTCCCCTTGAAGTTGAATGAAGTATCTGTCTATATTATTTCTGTGTCCGTGGCTCATCATCACAGAAGCCCCCTGTTGCTGAACCTGCCCAACACCCACCAAGTTCACTGCTCTGCTATTTCCTCGTGAGTTGTCTCTGTTATCAAGGGCCCTCAAGAACCATTACATGACAAATCTGTTAATTCCTCCCAAAAACATTGTCTCCCACTGCACCAAATGTGCTCCATCTGTATGTGGTTTCTCTTATTTCAATTGTACCCTCGCAATGCTCCTAATTGGTCCAAAAAAAGTCACCCTGACGTGCACTTTGCCAAAATCACAAAACGTTTGTTCGTTTTAAAACACAAATCGGCGGGGCCAGTTATCAGCGTCTCTTTGAAGAGCGTAATCAAGGAAAGCTCATGGCCTCTGTGCCTCATCCACACCACACATGCTCCCAAACATAGAACGGTTCGTTCTTCTACCGCACCGTTTTTTTTTTCTTTTCAAAACATGTGTTCTCCAGCCGCAAACGTAACTTTTATCACCGTCCCCGGCTGAGGCCTGTATCTCTCTCTCCCTGTTCCTCTTGTGTGCTCTCTCTCTCTCTCTCTCCCGCTTTCCCTCCCTCTCTCATTAGTCGGCGAGAGAGAAACGAGGAGAAACGTTATTAAACACTGTAAAAGGTTCGCTAGAATGACAAAAAATGCCCATAAAAAAAAACAACGTGGCGTTTTGGAGGAAGGCCAGCAGGCCCGTTTAATCCTTCCAGCTGCCAGCGTGAGACCGAGCGACAAATCACGCTCGCTCTGCGCGTCTAATTTGTAAAAGACAACAACGTAAAGTACACGCCGAGACGTAAAATGGCCGACAAACACTGTCAGCCTCTAAAGTGAGATATATGTTGGTCCCGGTGGAAATAATGACTGTTAGAACCCAGTTTCTTTTTTCCACCTCTTTTTACTTTTTTTAAAACCCACGAATCGTTTACGATGACGTTGAGGCAAAGTTACGGTCGAGGAAGAAAGCTGCGGCTGTAAAACGCAAAATAAGACAATAAAACGGCAATCCCGCTATGATTACTCATCAGCAAAATGTGATTGTTTATTGAAAAAAAGGCCTGGCCGTTTATTTTGTTGGCAGAAAGATGATATATTTCATATACGCGCCCCATAAACAATGCCTTATATGTTCTGGATGATACTGTGCTACAGCTAACAAGAAATAGGATCTGCTAGAATTTCTTTCCCCCCACCATCTACTGTTGCTATATGTGAAGTAGGTAAGGGTCTTGAACCTCTATGGCAGCAGCTTGTCTGCAGAAGGTGTTATTCTGCGCGCTAAACAACCAAGTTTATACAGTATAATGTAAAAGGGGAAGTAACTAAGACTTATTTGGTAATAATACAATATACAGTATCATTGTTGACTAAAACACCATTCTGTACTTCTGAAGAGGCGTCGTTTGTACAATTTCGCTAAATTTTTATGACACTTGATCTGGTCAATCAGTATGCCAACCACTCCAACCCTAGTGTGCCAAACACACTATGCGCCGCTGCTATGCAGAATGTGTGAAAATGCCATAAGAGGGCACTCAAGAGTCCCACTACAACATATTCAATTCAGTCTTTTTAAATATAGCCAGAAATACATAAAAAACATCGCTCATTGATCTTGCGATTGTTTGCTGCCGGGTTTGCGGCGCATCGAGAGCCTTCCCTGGCCTACTGGGTTCTGCCACTTCGCTCTGGGGTGCTGGATAAAGTGTGTATGGAGCGTTTTGCTTGCCAGTCTGGGTACGTTTTTTCTAAGATAATTCAAACGAAAACAAGAAAAGTTTAATGCAGTGTTGGAGTCATTCTACATCTGTCTATACTAATGACTATAAATACAATACAGTACAATGCAATATTGAAACAAAGTAATTGGTACTGTAAAGGGCAATTATGGTGAGCGGGGAATAAACTGTTGTTAGGTCTGGAGCTCTTAGAATGCAGGGCTCTAAATCCACTGAAAAAAGGCACTTACAAATGAAACAGGTGACATCGTGGACAAATATGATGGCACGGTCAAATCCAAGTGTCAAGTAACTAGAAACAGGTCGTGTGCCTGGGCGTCTGTGCTGGCTGTGTGTGGCAGACATCAAAACCCTCACAGCCATGCCGTAACAACGCCGTTAATAGTGCTGTTCCCGTTCTTGTTCAAAGGCACGTTTTCTGTTTAATGTTAATGGGTAACTGGATAGCAGCGTCCGACACCCAACGTCAACGGGTGTTGATAGCCACGAGCTACACCCAACATCAACAGGTATCGCTAGCATGAGTCAGCGGCCGGTTAAATAATTCAAGTGTGACTGACATCATTTGGCGTGAATTCAGACCGCCCTTTGAAAGACAAGGTTTTGGTTACACTTAAGTGTTCAAATAGAACATTTACAACGACAGCAAAAATGCAGTTAAAATTAGTTTGAGTTGCGGTCGGAGAAAATGGAGAATGTGATGAAACAAAACCAACCAAAGAAAAAACCTAATAAAAGTTTAAATAATATTTAAAGAGACGAAGCAAGAAAGCGGCGCCAGGCCAAGCCGCTGGGAACAAAGAAAACGCCATTGTGTACGACTTTTCTCTCTCGAGTGGTCTTGTTGGACTCGCTGGATCGCTAACCCATGTTGCTCTTGGACACCGTCGAGGCGCAGCGAGATCGCACCAGAGCGTGCCCAGAATCCGCTCGACCTCCGCTCCGCCTGTAAATTCTCACCCGCCGTCGTTTTCTCCGTGTCCTTGGTGTGTCTGGGCCCTATCCGTTTTCCAGATTTCAAACAGAGACGCGATGTGTTTCTGAAGCCGAGAGCGGCCTCGGAGACTCAGTCGCCGGGCAACGTGACACCCGCCACAACTCGACCCAAGCAGGAACAGACGTGCCGGCCGGCCAGCCTGAAATAGGAACTGGGATATTCAAGTTCTTTACTTCTCCCCTGCAACCATGTCCCGTAGCAATACGTCAGGGTCCCTCCATAGACGTTAACTGACATGAACAGAACCTGAAGACCGTCTTAGCAGAGCTGTGTATCCAGGAACTTGGTTAAATGAGCGAAAACAAGTCTCTGCTCTAATTTGAGAACCAAGGAAAACAGAAAGAAAAGAAAACACCAAAAACTAGAAGCACTCAAGAGCAGGGCTCTGAACCGTTTCAAGGAACGAAAACCGGAAACAAACAGAACTTTGCAGAATTTTATGAGGAGCGGGAGCGGAAACGAAAAAAGATTTCTTCAACTGTTCCGGAACAGAAATGGAGCATAATGAGATCCAAAACGTTTTTTTTTTGTTCTCTATATATTTTAACATATCCTATGTCTGGGAGACTATTTCTGTCCACTTTCACTGTCATCAAGCCCCATGCATCTGGAGCTCCATCTTGTGGTATTTTGGTGGCGGAACGGTTCCGAGTACTGAAGAGATTGCAAACCTCCGCTGTAGTGGTACAAAAAAATAGTACTTTTCGTGCTAGCAGTATGTGTGGCAACCCATTATCAAAGCAAGTGCTCGTACAGTAACGTGATTGCGATTGATGCCACCGCCCACCGGCGAATATGCCAACTACATTTCCCAGCAGCCCTACGACCCGGGAGTCTGATCACGTGACCGCAGTAAGCGCCCAGCGATCTATCGGTAAGTTGGTGATTAAG
The DNA here is from genome assembly GCA_900302395.1 of Bregmaceros cantori. Classification (NCBI taxonomy): domain Eukaryota; kingdom Metazoa; phylum Chordata; class Actinopteri; order Gadiformes; family Bregmacerotidae; genus Bregmaceros; species Bregmaceros cantori. The sequence continues at coordinate 8,223 of OMKY01208964.1, forward strand.
TATGATTGTTACTTATAGGCTACAGGAATCACTTCTTCCGTTGGTCATTTCCAACAACTCTACACTAAAAGATTTCATCTAGATCTGTGCTCAACTTTTTCAGTTATCCTGGCGACAAACCAACACGACGAAAATCATAACCTGATGCAGGTAATAATGGTTTGAATGGCGTGGTTTGAATTCCTTGGTCCTTTCTGTGTGGAAATTGCATGTGAATGGAGACATTACCAGCCATACTCTGGTTGCAAATCACCTTTAATTTTCTATAATATATTGGCTGGGGGTGGGTGGTATACTGTCTTTAGTGATATGCCGTGCACGTCAGAAGCTGCCGGCCGTCATTTTAGGCAGATCAGTATGTATGAGATGACAAAGATTTATTATCAAGGTGAGAAAGACTTTCACCTTGGCCCATAGGGCAGTAGCGAGTTATGCTACTATCTCATGTCAAGGTGATTATATTACTATTATTGCATTCCATGAGTTAGACCGGGATTTTGGTCTGGATCTTTATAAATCCCCAAATCGGAACCTGGGCTTCACACCCCCGATCCCATCAGAACACCATTACTGCATTCCGAGGCCTCTACATTCCGAAATGAATTTTGACGTATGATTTGATGTGATGTAAAGTGTGAATCCAAAAAATGATCCGCCTATTTTGTCAGGGTCCCTCCAAAACCTTAGCCCTAACCGTAACCCTAACTCCAACCCTAACTGTAACCCTAACCTGAACAGTGTATTCTTTTGGGGATTCAAACGTTATTGGAACAGTGGGTGCCCACCCCTCCACAGAGAGGTCTGTCTCATGTTTGTGTTGTGGTTACGTGATCAGTAATTCTAAACAGATGTATTACATAGATGTGTACATTACATTGCATTTGCATAGCACATTTTATATATGAGAGGTCTAGAAATAATGCCCTAAGCCCAACCCTGCAATCACATGACCCAAGTCACCAGGCAAGGCAAACAGGACACCTCATAAAAAAAGTCCAGCCTCCGTTTTAACATACTTCCACGGGTGAGGAGAGTGGCGGCGAGGGCTTGTGTGGGAAGGGAGGGAGGGTGAGAATGAGGGTTTTCAGTGAAAGACCTCCTGTGTTTGGATCAGGTGACGGCGAGCAGAGAGAGACGGTCGTTCCGGGGGAACCGTGCGTTTCGCCTACTTTATTGTTCGCCTGTTTCTTTTCAGCCAATACGATCGACCTTGACCACCTCAGGGGTGGTATAAAAAGTATACCAGTACTCTAAAGAACCACAAACAATCTTTAGTATGTGGGAAACTATAACTCAACGTGAAATTGTGCTTTGTGACATACACATTATGGAGTAGCATCAACAAATCCCTTTTCACATTATTGTATTTTGGCCTGTGCTGGAAGGATATTTTGCTATCTGTCCTTGTGGCCTATGTGGGATGACAATAGTTATTCTGTTGACGTTTTATCGGCAAGCTACTACAACATGCTTTAAGCTCATTCACCTGTATCCAACTATTGATTTTGCAAAGGACACATATGACAACTAAATAACTTTGCACCTTGGAAATGTGTCCATGTGTATAACATGGACACATGTTATACAAGGTGCAATGTTAATTAATTGTTATCCGTGTCTTTTCTGCACTCTTTTGTTATCATATCACTTTTATTTATTATTATATGTTATTATTATATCAAGGTTATTTTTAAAGTATCCCTGTAGCAAATGTCAGAGTAAGGTAATGTACCTAGTTAAGGTAAAGATACTTTATTTCGTCACACATACATTCACGTTGAGTGAAATTCATCCTCATCCAGCATTTAACCCATCCCTGAGGAGCGGTGGGCAGCTGCGTGCGCAGCGCCCAGGGGCCAACTCCAGATACTGAGCCAGTGCCTTGGCCAGGAGCACTGAATGGAGCAGGTTAACTAGCACATGTTTTTGGTGGTGGGAGAATGCAGAGTACCCGGAGGAAACCCACGCAGACATGGGGAGAACATGTGAACTCCACACAGAAAGGACCTGAGATTCAAACCCAGGACCTTCTAACTGTGAGGCAGCAACAATGCTAACCACTGTGCCACCGTGCTGGGGGGGGTACGGGGGGTCAACCCACGGCACGAGCCATGAACAGAGCCACGGGCACAAGCTCTGCCTCACAGACTAAGCTAAAGATCCAACTCAGGTTAATTTTCAGTTCAGCACTCGTGCTGTGTTTATTTCTTCATATTTTTATTGTTTTCCAAACCACAGGTAAAATGATGGAAAACGTTTAATAGCAGATCTGGGAACTCTACTGACCCTCCACTCACAATTTCTCCTGTAAATCTAAAGACCAATCAATCATACTTGTTGTGCATAGTTAAAAATAGAGAGAGGAACCAAGGCGGAAGCCAATACTCAAAAATCTTCAAACGGGGTCAGGAGAAGCTAAAAAGCTAATTGAACTCAACCCCTTGTCACAGTCATTAATCAAACTTATTCTAGGTTGACTTAGAATAAAAAGCCAAGAACCTTGAGTAAACAGTGCAAACACACACACATACACACACACACATAAACATACATAAACTTGAGCAAATACGCTAATAATAAATACACACATATGCTAAAAATAAATACACACATTGTTATACACACACATTATTGAGAATCCCATTATGACGTTTTATACTTGTTATTTTATTTTTTTTAATATCACTCTAATAGAATCAGTGCCGGGTGGAAGGAGGAGTGGAAGACAAACAAAATGATGGGAAGATAACATCCAAGAATGGACAAGTTGCAGGCTGAGTGACACCATGCGCGTGGTCGAGAACAGAGAGAGATGGAGAGAGCTGGTTGCTTCAGTCTTTAGTGGCACCCCAAAGGTCAGCCAGACTACGGGAGTGCTGCTGATGATGATGATGATGAATTGATCATCATCTTCAATATAGGATTTTTGGTGTAACATGGTGCCTGTCATGTGAATGGCTGTGGATTCCTTAAAACGTGTTCTGCTTCATGCACATTTACAAGTTACAACCATGGCCTTAATAGGATTTTTCCACAAAAGAATGATTCTAAAAGTGAATGCAATCCAAGCAGAGTTAATTGTAATCCTAATTACGTATTTTCAAATGGATATGTACTACAATTACTATTTTTTGTTATTTGATCAGATTACTGTAATCTGATTCCATGCAATCCATTACTACGCAACCCTGCGGTACACTCTCGAACAATGTATTCCAGACAACACACACAATGCACTCACCATATTGTTGATCTGCAAATGGCGTCACCTATGCCCCTTAAATGCTGTCAATGACCCTTAAATATGAGCTGCTTAAAAACACCTTAAAATGGTTTCTGCACTTCCTCATGGGGCATATCAAGCTCAATTGCATCAACCGATTTGTAATATCCATCTCTCGTGTGTGGCAGGGGAGGGGCTTAATCTGGGAGATTGCGCCACGGTTATAAGATTTGCCCCATGTGTGCAATCCCCAGCGTACGTGTGGTCTCGGCAGCTTCCTGTGGTGCGTGAGCGCTGGGGGTCAGACTGTCGCCCAGGTCACACCACTCCTCAGATGGACCAGTTGCTGCAGCGGAAGGCTCAGGGACGCAATGCTGGAGCGTGTGTGTGCGGAGGGGCGGAGGTCACGTAAACACATGCCCATGCACACACACACACACACAATGGTGCTCAAGTTTGCCCATAGGCGTATTGGCATGCACACTTGAGTGCAAACTCCAAACACTTGCAACGTGGATATAAACACAACTAAATTCCCATATATACAAGGGCTGTCAATCTTCGATTCATCGAAAATCAGAGTATTTTTTAAGGCTCATTCAGACATTTTCAGCTTCATTCGGGATTAGCTGGAAAGGGGAAAAGAAGGGGGAGGAGTAAGGCTGTTGCTGGGGGGAGGTGAACTCGCGACTCTCTGCATATAGATCAAGATTAATTTTAATTCGCCATGTTGTATGTACAAGTATATACTTATGGAATTTTATCTCTCTCATGATCAGAAGGCTTAGGGTGTATTCAAACCGCATTTTGAATTTGTCGCGGGTTAGTTCCTGGATGCAGCGTGGGTTGTTTCCCGCGGGTGGCGCGAGTTGATTGGTCGCAGTAGTATTCAAACCAGTGTTCAAGACCCGGGATAAATTTGTCAACAATTACACGTGTTCCCTGCTGTCGCTCGTTGATTGAATGAATATTAGCCACTCACGAAGCGGGAGAAGGACATAACTAGAGCAGACTTTCAGCAGAGCGTTTCTGTGCGTGTGTGTGTGCGTCCGTGCGGTGCGTTCACTCCGGACCGCAGTTAAAATATCAAAAAGAAGAGAAAGAGAAAGTACTATAGTAAAATATTCATATTGATAATAATAATTAACTAATGACAGAGGGAGGGAGGTGGAGAGGGGAAAGAGAGAGTTGGCGCGAGTCTGTGTGCGTAACATGTTACATACATGTAAAGTGGCTTCGGCCAGGGTCTATGTGCGTAACATGTCCTTATATCAGGCAGGGCTACTCCCTGCGTTCAGAAGCACCACTGCTTGTGGGAAGAAACTGTTTTTTAGTCTAGAGGTCCTGGTGCGCAAGAGTACTGAGTGAGGAGGGAGAAAAGGTGGTGACCTGCGTGGGAGGGGTCTGCCACTATGTTTTTGGCCCGGTTCCTCACCCTTTCAAAGATGTGCTTTGCAGTGCACTGTTTTAACAGGCTGAGCTACAGCAGTACATGTTAGTGCATGTTTACAACAACAATGTTCTTAATCCGAACATTTAAATTTATTTTTTTTTATCAGCCATTGCAGATAGATGTAAATATAATCTAGATTGCATTTTATAAAATGTAAATGTAAGAGACTGGAGTTACTCATTTTTGTAAACTGATTACTGTAATCAGATAACTAATAAGTCTATTACTTCCCAAGCCTGTGCAGCCATTTCAGAATCAATTTGCCACATTGCAATTTCAAGCAATATATACATGGAATTTGGATTTAAACAAACAGTAGCCATTGAGGTTAGCATGCAGGAAGCCAAATCTGATTATTTTACTCAATGTGCCTGGCCTTGAAAATAGATAATGAATAAATGATTGGGTTCTCACTTTTCACTTTGCACTCAAGAAATCAATCTACACATAGGTTTACCAAAGGGGGTTGTGGGTGCGGATAATAATTAGGCTACCATCACATTTGTCGGCAAGGACGAATGGCCATTTACTATTAATTCCAACCGCAACTAACAGTTGGAGCATGTTTGAGACCACACTATAATTTGCCGATGTTAGTACTACATTTTGCCCTTAAGTGGACTAGCGCCTGTTCATATCCACACATATAAATTGAATTAACATATTGTTTATTGCTAGGACGACATTCAGAATCTGAAACCAGGATTTTGGTTCACTGGCCAAGAAATAATTTGGTTAGAAAGCAAAAAAACAAACAAAAAAATATTAGAAGCAAAACGAGAAGAGAGCCACTGTTAAGTGCTTGCTTATTAGTGCAGAAGTTCTGGAAATACGTTCCACAGGCATCACGCAAGACAAAATATCAGCTAGGGTGGATTGCCCTTAAGTGGGCCACTGCCTAATGTGGGACATCCAAGTTTCAGTGTCTCTGGCTCCTCCCTAAACTCATGAATGTCAGTGAAACTATGGTAAACATAAACTATGTAAATATGGCTAATATTTAGTTAAACTCTTCAACACTAAATTTCATTGTTCCACCTTAGGGAACTGACACAAAAGGGCCCACATTAGGTCAGTCCACCCTACTGGCAGGTAACACTGTACTTCTGTATTCTCTGATTATACGAAAGCACTACGGCATGGAGTAATCTGTGAACCGCTCGCTCGGTGTGGTTCTAATTAATTCATTCTAATTCCTCTTACTCCGGTCTTCAGGTTATTCCATCTGCTATCCCTCGAGGAATAACGGAATTCCGGTGCAATGCTCACGGTCGATACATTGCAGCGCGGCCAGCAAAAGCCCCGTCTCCGCCACGCTTCAAAAGACTTTTCTTTTTCTATTGCAGCTGCACCTCTTGATGGTCCGATCTGATCTCCCCGACTCTCGCCCCCCTGTATGTATGGTAATTGACGGCTGTCACACTAGCCGCCTGGCTTATTGTGTAGCGGCAGTCGTGTTGTGACATTGATAAACTGTCTGAGTTAAAAGGAGGAAATCGATTCCCATCACTGGGAGAAGTCGACGAGGGTTCGCAGCAAATTTTCTTTCCGAAGACATAGACAGGCGCGCTTGTTTGAAAATGTGTGCGGGGCCGCGCACACCTCGCACGCACTACACGTGCCCTCGTCGATCCATAGTGGCGGATTGAATGATGTTGCTTTCGAATGATGGGTTTAGTTTTGATCCCACAATCCCTGAGAGATATTTTTTCAGTCGATCTACACTTGGTCCCCAAGCATCATTTCACACACACACACACACACACACACACCCATACTGACACACACAAACATGCACAACTACATCTAAGCCGCCATTCACACGCTAACACCTAGGTGTGAGGATCCATTCACACCTCTGCACATGCGCGGTTACACACGCACACATTCGCACTTACACACACACACACTCGTCACTCACCAACCGGTCTCATGGAAACCAAACAAAAACGAAATAGCTACACAAATACACTTCATTACATGCCACCTTGTTGATACTATTTGCACCTTGTTGATGTTCACACATATACGCACGCACACACACACACACACACACACAATCATCCAGTCACAGATACACACACATATAAACATATATAAGGTTCAATTTAAAGCCTCCCTCAGTAAGACCACTCTTTCACCTCAGTTCAGAATCAGCATCAGAATGAAGTTTATTACCCTTGTCAATGTTACAACTTCACAGACTAGGATTTTTTTCTTGGTACAGGTGCTAGACAAGTATGCAGTGCAACAAACATATAACATAGGCATGTAACAAGGACAATAGGGTCTATAAACAGAAGGAAGTCTATAAACAAATAAGTCTGCATGGAGATGTTCGTCAATAGCGGTGCCAGGTCTGTCACACAGTTCTTGAGGGTGGCTGGTGAAATATTGCCAGGGCCGGGCGCGTTGCAAACTTCCCTTAGATTGTAAAACTTTGCTTCTGTTTACATTCTGTTTTGTTCCCCGTCGCCTGTGCAATGACAATAATGTTTTCTTGTATCCACATCATAATATCATGTTGGTCAGGACCTAAAGAGTTAGTCGTGCATAGTCAGTCTGTGATCACTAGGTGATCTTATGTTTATTTTATGTTCATCCTGGTATTCTATGATTAAATGCAGTATGTGAAAATGTTGTCTTCAATATACTGATGTTTTATCAATGTTACTATTCAAGTTTTTCTACTGCTACAGTTTTTGCCGCGCTATTATACTTACTGTACCAGGGTACTGACCAATGTCCAAGTCAAATTCCATGTTTTGTGTTTTCACAACCCAGGAATAATGGGATTCTGATAGATAGTTGGTTGTTAGTTAATGATAACATGATGTTGCAAGTATCATGATATCATCATGATCACCATGTATATATATGATATATATTTTTTTGCATTCTGACACAACCTCATCAATCCAGTCCTCTAAAATATTATTATTTGAATTTGCTGGCTTGTTCGTTTACTTATGTTTGTTTGGCTTTTTTGGGTCTTGTCGACAACTATTGTGTTGTTGTTTATTTGTTTGTTTTTCTGGCTCATGTAACCATGGTCTTTTGTTATTGAATAGTACAAGTAGTGCAGGATATACAGATATATACACTGTGTATACACCAGTGGCGAACCGTGAACTTTACAGCTGGGCCTTCACCCCAGCCCTCACTGCCAAAAAAAAGTAATAATTGCGGTGAAAAATGTGCAATGAGTTGAAAGTGAACAGCAGTCATTTAAGAATGACTAGGATGTTAACAAATAGACCATGACAACAATAACATTATGTGCCCAAAAAAACATCAACATTAAATACGCAGTTTGCATGTAAAAAAAATAAATACCACCAATAAAGTGTTTCTAAAGGGGATTGAACCACAAGCCTTTGGCTGAGCAGCAGCCAGAGCCCTTTCTATTGCATATGCATAATGGTAGAAAGAAAGACACAATTTTCTATGATTAAAACTACCTACACACGCGGGAAATATAGAGAGAAGACAATATTATGATAAACATTGCACATTCGCCAATGTGCACTTGTCCATTGTATCCGTTTAAAACTGACATATTAAAGTATCAGTATTAAATTATTAGACATGTACTTTGACTCAACGGTGGCCCATTGTGTTCAAAGTAATTAAATCATTCAAAAGGTGAATACATTGAAACGATGGGGACCCACTAATGTAAAAAAAAAGATTTGATAGAAAGAAGTAAAGAAGTGGAAACTCCCGGATTCGAACTCAAAACATTCTGCGTCGCAGGCGCATGGTCTACCAACTACGCCACTCAGGCTGATGGGATAGGGCAACCAATCACTTTACCTGGCTAGCAAAATGAATTGAAACGACGACTTAGACTCGGTCAGCCAATGAATTAACAGAGACGGAGACGAATGTATGACGCGTTTAGGACCCCTCTGCATCGATTGGGTGTTTACTTTTGCCCTGCCTACATAATAATCAATCCTGATTGGTCAATTTCCCCATCACTCTCCACGCCAAAAAAGCGTAGGTGTCAAGTGGCCCAGGCCCGCATCGAGAGAGCTGAAGGACCCCCATTACAATGAATGGAGAATGACGATTCTGAGTGGATAACATGTTTCAGAGTATATTAACCCTTTCATTGCTGATGTGAACTTGACAAGGAACCAATTCTAGAACAT